>OVBX01007047.1:0-11216 GCA_900406325.1 Erucastrum elatum
AGTAGGAAACGAAGTCCGGGTGAACAAATCTTGTGTGTGATCTTGCATATCGTTTACGTTCCTGAAAAGCATCAAACGAATCGATCAAATCAACGAATCAAAGTAGCTATCTAGTCAACGATCTAAAGAAAATAATCAACAAATATTTTTAATTTTATATTCTGGTATTTTATTTAGATATCCGTGTTCATTACGAATATTTCGGGAAACTTATAAATTTTAGTAGGATACTCGCAATATAAAAATAAAAGATATTGATCAAGAAGAAAACAAAACGTTTGTCCAGAAGAAAAGAAAGTACATCCTGATCAAAATGTTTTCAAATCTAAACCTGACAACACATCAGACCAGTTGAAGTCTATAAAATATATGAAAATGATTTCTGCGTGATAATGTGAAGTTGGGAACTTGCTTATTCTAGTATCCTACGACACGTTGATCATGCAAAGACTCTAAAATGGTGCCACTGAGATGAAGGTCATGAAATGGGAAGCCGTGCTATTGAGCTGATAAGAAAAGACTCGAGTCCCAACTCCCAATCCAATGTAAAATGCTAGGCTAGCGGTGGAGACATTGCGTGAGAGAGGAGAGGATCCATATTTGGTTTTGAGTATTTATCGGTACTAATCTAAATCTTTTATTTTTGTAAGAAACCTAACTACTAATCTAGTTCTTGTGACTTTTGAAGTGCCCAAAAGCCGAGAGGTTTATGCATGCCATGGATTTTAGGAGTTCAAATTTCCTCCAACTTTTACCAAATTTCTTAAATAGTCAGATTCTAATTCAACAACAATTCCTCATCGTATTCATAATTTACTAAAACTATTTAAACCGGAGCAGGTGGTGTCTTGGATTTCAAAATCTTCTGACTCTCCTCGAAGTACTGATTCGGATGGTTGATACCAGCATCACACGATGTACCATAAACAGCTTCAAAGGTGAATGTGCATGCAAGCTTTTAGTATTTGCAGAGCCCCCACATGCATATAAAGAAGACTAGGTTAGTTTTTGCTCAGTAGAAAAGATTCAAGGTTTAGTGAGAGATATAAGTTAAAAGATGAATAACCTGATAATGTTTGTTCCGCACTTTATCCATAACATCTTCCATTCCACGAGAACTCAATCCCATTCTACCAAGTGCCGCTCTCAAGTTATCCTCACTGTCAATTGTACCACCAGAAATAGAATCCATGAGATACATTACATTACTTTGAGATTCACCTAACAAATCTTTATTTAAGTCATTGTTTCGCTTTAAAGCTAGACAAAGAGGCAAATAGCCACAGCTTCTGCGGACGAAAGAAGCAAACTGACCTGAAATGTCGGTAAGGACAGCCATGATGATCCCCAGTACCAGGAGCAGATGAAATGATCTTCTGACATGCATAAGGGGTATAATCCTGTAATTGCAATCTCAAATTTGGTATCAGAAGCTTACATGATGAAACTCACCATTGCAGATTTCATTGACATAAATAAAATTCTATGAAACCGTAAGCAGCTTTACCGTTCTCTTGCCTTCCTTCCCGTAGTTATGGCGAATGGAGTACGCATACTCTTTATCGAATCTCTCAGAGCCGACCTAAGGAAAAAAATAAAGAACTCAGTAGTAGTAAGCTTCTGCAGATAAAAGTCTAACAAAGATTTGAATAACTTAGAAGATAAAACATTTGAAAATCAAGTTACCTTTTTGGTGAATTCTGCTCTCCAAAATGCTAGGGCGTCATCCAGCTTCAGACCCACACCCTACACATCAATAGACAACTTCAGTGAGGTATAAACATAAGACAAATCATAAGAAAAGTTAACCGGTGCATCTATACTAGCCTCAACTCATTATGTGAATATATGAGAAAAAAAGAGAGGGATTAAAGAGATACCTTCAAAAATAGACCCAGTTGCATTCTTCCTCCATGTTTTAGATGATGATCTTCTCGAACCTGTGTGTGTAAACGTTCGCATGTTACAGTTGCATGGGAGTATAAGATATGTAAACAATCATGAATGGAAGATTTGAAAGCTATGAAGCAAACTTACTTTTTCAAATAGATGTCTCATACAAAGTGGGAAGCAGCTCTTGGCAACTTGATCAATATCCTTAAGTGATATCTCAGCGTACTCAGTTGACTGTTGAGGAAAAGCAACAGCTTCAATGACTCCATATCTATGAATGTATATAACAAGTTTCAAAAGGACAATTCTCACCTGAGAATAATCAGGACCCAAGTAGCTTGTAGACAGCGCTTCTACTATCTGAACGATTAACAATGATAAAGTTAAGGAAACACGGGACAGTGAATAAAGCAGTCGATTTCGAGTCCAAGTGCTTAACTGGAGTTAGTCTGTCTTTCTCTCGCTCTCGAATGGTAGTAGTCCATTTTCTGCAAACATAAAGAAAGTCTTGTTAAGCAAGTTATAAAGAGAAACTTTTAGATATTCATATAACCAGGGAATAACCTGTTTGTCAGAATGAGGGCCTTTGATAAATGAGATCGAAATTGTGTGACAACAAGAGAAACCAACTGATAAGAGAAATGAGGAAATCCAAGTGAGTTATCGAAGGAGAAACTACTATCAAATAAAGAGAAGTTATATGTTGAAACTGGAGACAGAAACCAAGATTTACCTGACTGCCAGCAACAAAAGCATACCCTTTCTGTATAAGTACTCTCCGGCTAGCTACAAGGTCAGGAACCTCTTCAAAAGGAACCTTTTTTATAACAAAGCAAATGAATAGTGGATCAGAGTGACTGAAATCCTCAGCTTTTGGTATATTAACATTATAACAACAGAAGACGCAGTCCTACCTTGTAGTATACTGCTTCAACTGCAAAGGTTAAGACAATAAACTTTCCGTTAGAAAAAGTACAAAAGTCATACTGCTAAATAGCTCAGAGAAGAAGGTAAAAAAATCATATCTAAATCCAACGAAGTTCATATATAACTGACACCAGGCACGCCGCTACTATGTTATGCTGATACTAAAGGATAACATCACTAGATGAAACTTGCTGTGAAATGAGATTTAATGGTGATCATATTTACCGGTAGGTGAAATTTGACCCAGTGATCGTACCACTTGCCCCAGCCTCTCCTTCAAACCCTACCAAATGGTCAAAAGATGTATGATTTGAATTCTGAATACACAAATGCTCCACAATCCTGAAAAAATAAATATTCAAGGAAAATAAAAAGTCTCAAAGTTACCTCGAGTTCTGCTCCTGTAACTGCCTTATACGGTAATCCAAACTCTCCCACAATTGCTCTCTGTGAACAAGAACAGAAAATAACTTTTATTACCAGACACATCCTAAACTTAACCAACCAAAAAGAAGGAACAGAGTACCTGAGCTTCAAAGTTCTGAAGCCGGAACCTATACCGGAAAAGAGCAGTCTCCATGCTAAGAAACCATTTCTTCAGTTCATCCCTTTACAAAACCAAACAAAAGGAATCAACTTTACAAAGCAAAACAAAACTAACTAGAGATAGACAGTGAGACAAGAACAGAGCTTACGATCTGCAATAAACGAGACGCAACACGAAATGTGAGATGATATCCTTTTTAAACATCACAGACGCATCAGCATCTCTCATATGTTCTTTCCACAAAGTGTCCACCTTTAATCCCAAAATTAAAAAAAAACCAATAGGATTTAGCTAAATAGAAGCAATCTAGAAGCAATTGAGTTTAAATTGTGAAGCTTACAAGATCATCCATTTCCTTAGGGTTTCTCCCGCGGGCTAATCCATCTGAGATCCCTTTCAGAACTAATCACAAAATTAAAAATTAACAAAATTGATGAGAGCCCAGATAGATTTGAGGAGAAAAGAAGGGGGATTTAATGAATACCTCGAAGGCGATCTATGGCGAAGCGCTCGAATTCTTCAAGTCGGACTTCCATCGGTGGAGCTGTGAGGTATAGTGGGATCTTGGGATTCAAAACGGTATCGTTGGAGGGTGTTCGCTTTTGAGATCGTATCACCTCCATCTCTAGATTTGTTTTCTTCTAACTTTCGACCTTCTTTGTGGTGTTTCCTCTCTCTCTATCTCTCGCCGAGCACTTCGAGCACAAAGGGCGCTGAGTAGAAAAGGGTTTAGTCGACTAAAAGCGCGGGAAAATATGCAGGCCGGAGAGCGGGACTACCTTTGTTGGGCCTGTTAGAGGGCTTTTTTGGAACATTATTAGCAAGAACAGAACCAGGAAGATTTAGAAAAATTACTATGTTTGTTGTAAAGTTTATTTTTTTGGTAATAGCTGCAAATTTCCGTTCTACAAATGGAGCGGCAAATTTTTGTCCATAAAAAGGAAAGGGGACATACCCACGACGAGTTTTCCTAAGGGGAATTGGGTCCAGTAAACATGAAAAAAATCATAATATGGAGAATAGCCATTATACCTAACGGATCGTTACACTCCGTCATAAATACATAATAATACTGTAATAGCCTTTGACGCAACCGGCTTCACCTGCTCTAATAAAAAAATTATTTTATTAAATTACCAAAAGTAAATCGTGTCCGTAAGAAGTTCACAAATTACAATATCCTCTTTTACTCTTTGTGGTAACTTTTTACCAGACCAAGTGGCAGTCGTGAAGATGTTATAATACGTACATATTTGGTTTGAAGTAAACCCATGTCTCGTTTTGGAGAAGATGAACAGTTCTTTTATTATGTTCTATTCCACATAGAATAGAAATGTAAAACAATATGTATTTTTATACGATAAATTCTATTCCATTTGACGGTTACTAAAAGTGTACTATTTTATTTAGAAATATATTTCATATTTGGGTTTAGGGTTTACTTTTGGATTAGGGTTTACATTTAGATTATGATTTATAGTGATTAGAATTTAAGGCTTAGTATTTATAAAGTGAAGGAGTATGGTTGAAATCAGTTTTAACTTCTTTAATGCAATCATAAAAATTTCATAAATTCACGGTTTGTACTATGTTATTTACTATGTTTCATTCTATTTGGAATATTACGATATTATAATATACTATCTCAATGGATGTTAATACTGTTGGTCAAATGGATTTGGGTTCACATTTTCCAAATTAGGGTATAGTGTTCCCACATTCTACACTGTTATGATTTAACTTTCATTTTCTTACTATTAACTCTTAGTAATTGTATTGTTTCAAGCTTTCCATGTCAAATAGTACAATATTATAGTATACTATCTCAACGACTGTTTGGGTAGTTGTAATAGTACGATTTTGGTTTACTTTTTCCAAATTAGGGTATAGTGTTTACACATTCTATAATGTTATGACATAGTATGTGTTTTAAATAAACTGTTTAAATTTTAGCATTGTGGTTGTCATTTACTAGTTAGAAAATAGTTTCTACTATTTCATATGGAATAATGCTAATGCTATTCCACTTGAAATGACATTTGAAGTGATATTTGTAATGATACTATTTTATCTAGTTTACTTTATATGGAAACCCATACAAATGTATAAAATCATTATCTTCAACTCACCGTTATGTACATTTATAATTGCTCTCCACTCCTATGTATGCATATTCTTTTCCACGTGTGTTGAAAGAGTAGTGTCACAGGTTCTCTAAATTACATCAGTGTTACCATACGACACAAAACCACCACGTTATTTGTTTTATAATACGGAACCGGCAACCGTTTACGTTAAGGGACATAACCGGATGAAAGGAAGGCAAAAAGCCTGATAATAAATTATGTCAAAATCATTGTTAGTTACCTAATTTAACTCTGAAAAATGGTTATATGGCCAATAAACCCTTTTCCTAATGGTAGATTATCTCGTAAAAGTGGGGCAAAGCTATCAAATCATCTCCGTACAACTCCATTTTGTTTCTTTCTTCCATTTTGTTTATTTCTACCATTTTTTCAATTATGTTTTGGACAAATTACCAAAATGGTACAAAAAACAGCCTTTGTGGTCCCTTTGATATATAGATCTATATTTATCTATTTTTTCTCCGTTTTATCATTTTCATTTCTGAAACTTGATAAAATAAATAATTTTATGCGCCAAAAAATATTAAAAATATAAACAATTAATAAAAACCCCATATACAGAAGATGATATTTTCTTGTTGAAAAACATGATAAATAATTTTTTTTATTATATTTTACTAAAAGTAGAATTGGTCTTCTATGGAAAATGAGTTACTAGAAAGTGCATTCCAAAAAAAATAAATTCTTCTACTTTCTATAAAATATAAAATCTACTTTTTATTATAATTCTAAAGTGGGAATGCGAGTTCTACTAATCATAAAGATACTTACTTTCCACCAGAAAGCGGTTTCTATTTTTATGAAGTATTCTTAAATTTTCATAATGTGAAATCTAGACACTACTGGTACGTCTACATGAGGTAGAAATTGCATTCAGTATTTCTATCATTGTTCTAGATAGTATAGAAGATGTCTTCTACGGATAAGAAACTTGTTTATTGCAAAATTTAGGAAATTTCAATTAATAAAATATCCTAAAAATATTATATTTTCCTTAAACATGATTTGGTCGATTT
Organism: Erucastrum elatum; assembly: GCA_900406325.1. Lineage (NCBI taxonomy): Eukaryota > Viridiplantae > Streptophyta > Magnoliopsida > Brassicales > Brassicaceae > Erucastrum > Erucastrum elatum. The sequence goes on from OVBX01007047.1 coordinate 6,531, forward strand.
TACTTGTTAAAGTATAAAAAACGATTATGCAAAATGCATTTTCGGAGTATCACACAATATTGATATGACTTCGACTCGATCAAATTGAAAGGAGAAAGTTAGTTGTTAACTTTAGGTGTCGGCGCTGTCGGAGACGAACAACGGGATTACACTGGATGGGAAGTTCAATTTCATCAGAGAAGACACAAAATCGAGAGGAGAAGACATATATTTGCATCTTGTTCCTCTCGACAGAAAAAGAGAGAGGCGGAGTATCCAAACTAAATTAGGGCTACAGAAAAAGAGAGTGACGGAGTTCCTCGCGTCTTTGTTCTCTTATTATTTTTTTTTTTTGCCTTTCTAAAACATGTTATTTTTACCTTTTTCATTACAATTTTTTAAAAAAATTTAATTGTTGTTTAATTCGATTAATGAAGGTTAGTTTAGGGATTGTGAAAACTATTACACTAAAAACAACAACTTAGTGATGGATTTATATTAAAGGGACAACAAGACTGTTTTTTTGTCCCTGAATTATTTTCATTATATTTCTCCAATATATATTTCTCTTAAAGACTAATTACAAACATATCAAATTATACTTTATTGTTTATTATGTCAAGCACGATACATGCTGTCTTATAGTTACTCTTTCTAAAGTTTTCAATCAACAATTAATTAATGCAATAAAATCTGAATACTCACCGGTAAAGATTTATTTACAAGTGAAATGATTAAATAAGATAATAAGAACAAAAATGATTCATCACTCCAACGTGCAATCATTGAGACCGACGTGCTTCAAATTCGTTGACTTCTTCCTCCGCATTATTTCTCCACCTTCTTATCCAATCCCATCCACCTTCTATAACACTCTCGCCAAACGCAAGAAAATACGTAACACAAAATCAATCATGATTCACAAAGGTGCAAAGCACACGCTTCTAGAGCGACCTTGGTTCATCGTGCTGGCTCTAGCTGGTCTTATAGGCGGCGCAGTGCTCATCACCAGTTTCATCCGAGCTACGGACAACACTTTATCACTATGTTCCACGGCTAAAACAACTGCAAAATCCATAGCCGAATACACAGCCACACCAATCCAGCTCCAATCCATCGTCCATTACGCAACCTCACGCACCGTCCCTCAACAAACCTTCGCGGAGATCTCTATCTCCTGGAGGAGGATCCTGAGTGGATCCAGGCCGTCCTCAAGGACGCACCGTCCCTAAGAGCCCACCATGTTCAGTACCGGACCCAACTTTCTCAAGCGGACCGTCTTCTCAAAACCTACCGGTCTGAACCTAAATGTTTACCCGCCAACGCTTTCCCGATCCGAGACAACGAAAAGTGTCCGTTGGCGTTGACTTCACTTCCTGATGAGTTCTATGATACCGAGTGGGATCTGATCATGGTGGACGCACCAAAAGGATATTTCGCAACCGCGCCAGGGAGGATGGCAGCCATATTCTCCTCAGCTGTCATGGCACGTAACCGGAAGGGAGCAGGCACGACCCACGTTTTCCTTCATGACGTTGACCGCAAAGTGGAGAAGGCTTACGCCAACGAGTTCCTATGCCAAAAGTACCGAGTCAAATCTGCTGGTAGGCTCTGGCACTTTGAAATACCCAACGCCGCTAACATGAGCGACCAGCCAGGGGATCGATTCTGCTAGATTGCGTCAATATTTTGTTCTTGGTTATTTCTTTTACACTACACACCGCATACAACTATCTAAAGGCTTCTCATTAATAAAAATCATTTATCCTAACGCTATTACACTTTGTTTTTGTATTTGTTTGTTGTAGAAAATTATTGAACGAAAGATCTAGTTTTTTTTTAACTTTAAGTGCAAGGCTAGATAGTCGGGCACATCAATGTTGGGGGCTGGTTTCAACTTTGCAAGTAATAAATTTTACAATTTCCTAAATGATCCCCTAAACTGCCCATGTGTGAATTACTCATTTTTGTAAAACATAGGCCTTCAGCCTTCTCACTTATATCTAAGTAAAAGGTGATTTAATTCAAACAAAATATAATGAAATTTTTAAGGTTAAAACGTTTTTCAAAGGAGTTTGTATGCAAAACTCAAAATGTCTGAGAAAGTAAAAATGATTGCTAGCAACTTAAAATAGCTGCTGTGTGTTACCAAATTGATCCCACCCACCCCCTCCGCACCCCACATTGGTTATGACAATATGCTCGAGATCAAACAAACCTGACAATTTTAAAGAAAAAGAGAGAAAAAAAACTCCACAGGCGCACACATCTCGCCCCCGGCGTACGGCCGGCACGTCCGCGCGAATGCTGCGGCTGGAAGGGTCTCTTCTCCCCTTTCATGTTTTACCCTTTGCTCTTGACCGCTTATGTCATCCTCTGCTCGATATGCTTGTGTTTCTAGGATGGAGCTTGCGGGGATCGGCAGAAGCTTCAGTCGCAAAGAGCTGATTCTTGTTGAGGTGGTCCCTTCTCCGGACCTGCAGCGAGAGTACAGTGACGCTGTGCGGTTCAGAGTCGGTTTTTGGGTGTTGGAGAGATTCCTCTTTCCCTTCTCGGATCTCTCCGGCCGACGTTAGTCGTCATGGAGTGAAAGTGTTGTGTCTTGTCACGGCTGGTCTCGTGGTAAGGTCATGTGTCCCATGCTTGTTCAGTGATGGTGGTGGCTGCTTAGGGATACTTCGGGTCGAGTGATTCAGGTACCCATTCACCGTTATCAAGAGTGCTCCGGTACTGTATTGGTGTTGGAGGCGAGGTTGGCGGAGGATGTAATCATGGTGAAAGCGTCCTGCTCGATCCCTCGTGTGTGTGTTTCTGGTTGTGTTTGATGAGTCGTATATGTCCATAAGGAGGTTCAAGACGCGCCACAGCTCTTACAGCACTTTTTCTTCCGGTGTCCTGCTTAGTTTCTCTGCGAGTGTAGTGACGGCTTCTCTTGCGGAGTGAAGTCTCTTGGACTTAACTGTTGTAACATTCCTTGGCTCAAGGGATGCAGTGTTAGCAGTCAAGAAATTGGTCATTTGGTTCTCAAAGGCCATGGATGTGTAGGTGGTGCTCGGGAGTTATTCGCCGTCTTCGAGTCAGCATCTCGTTATTGCTCACGTCCCAGTGCCGTAGTGTTCTATGGTGGTGTAGCTGACTTTCTTGCAGGTTCTTAGGGACTGCTTTACAGGATGTGGCGGTGGAGACAACCAACCTTTGTACAGATTTCGTTGATGGCTGAAGTGAGTACTTACTCGTTTTGGTACTCGGTTCAGGCATTGTGTGATGCTTCATTCATCTCGGCTTTGGTGGCATTAGCAAGGCATTGGTATATACTTGAACTCCCCCCTTTGGTCGTTTTGAGCTTCATTGACAGAGAAAGTTATGAGTTTTGTGGAGATCATCGGGAGTTAGCTACTCTGAAAATGTTAAGGGAATTCTAGACATCCGAAGAAGCGAGGAGAACCTCACTTTCCCTAGGCTTACGTTGATGGTTGAGAACGGCTACCGGTATCAAAGGATTTCAAATTCAACTTAGCGGAATGTGTTTGGTTTGGTAGGTGAGTGAAGCTAGGCTTTGTAATAGTTTGATTTCGACATTTTGTTCAAAATAAGCTTGTGACTGTATATGATTCCTGATTTCTCGAGCAGATTTATATATAAGTTTTTATTTGCAATTGAAAATTCTAAACTTTATCCTAGTTCCTTATCTAATGATATATGTGGACCATGTCGACTAACTATAGTTAACTTATTATTGGGCTTATATCTAAAAATGGGCAACTATTCATTAGAATCAGTTGGACCAATACGTGTTCCAGCTTATCTTAAAGGATTTGTTACAAGTTGACTACTGTTCTTGACGGCATAAAATATCTTATTAAACAATAATAGTATTTGATCAAAATACAACAATAATATAATTTCTTAAAATCAAGTTTATCGCTTAAATTGATATATATATATATATTGAGAAGTACATTTGCTCTTACTCAATAATTTTCATAAATATTTTATTTACATATTTAATAATTAACATTTTTGGAGACATAATAATTATAATGCTTCATCTATACAAATATTTGATATTATCTTATTTATTGTTATATAAAAAAGAATTATCCGTAATTTTAGGTGAGTTAATGATTTTAGTAAATAATTTTACTAATATTTATATTAGCTAATAAACATTTTAAAGAAAAAATATGATAATCATCATCTACACAAATATTTGGTATTATCTTATTAGTATTATACAAAAATATTCTTCACTTATATGTCATGAAAGGATTATATCTATATTTTGCTATTAGAATGCTATATATTTTTCATTTTGTTAATATATGCTCACTCATAGCATATACAGCTAATTATTTTAATTTATAAGTGTTTAGTTAAAAAAAATCATGTCACACGAAAAACATACAAAAAAAAAACAAACTTGCAAAGGGAACTTGCAATTCTTTCAAATAGACAATTTTAAGGTTTTTGTCACAAAAAAATCTTCAGAAAAAAATAACCAAGATATTTAATTAAAGAGACAAAAAAAATCAATATACCATATATATATACACAAATAAATAAATAAATAAATAGAAAAAAAAATTTATATAGTTTTATATGTTTTCTAATTTGAACTTTTTATAAAAAAAAATAGATTTTTCAAACTTTTTGATTTTTCAAATTTTCTTTTGAAATTTGAAAATGCCTTTTGAAACTATTTAAAAT
>OVBX01007048.1:653-11211 GCA_900406325.1 Erucastrum elatum
CACCTAGGCCCGGCGCCAGCCTGTGCTGATACCCGGTTAGGGCGTAAAGCGCGCCTCCCCTTCCTGCGAGGCGAACTCGGGTCCTCCTCCTCCTATGGTTCCGAGACAGGTAGGCAGGTACCACTGGACTACGAGGTCCGGGTTAAAATGATTTAGGTTGCCATGAAACTTTCAACGATATCAAACCGACAAGCGACTATTAAAATTATATGGAAATAATTTCATAGGTCGTGCGTAAAACCAAATTTTTATCTAATTTTCAATTTTTTTTAAATTAATCACATAATAGTTATATATTGTTTTTATCCAATCATATATTTCAACTTTATGATATATATAAATATCAATCAAAATTTCAAATCAGAAAGTTATTTGAGAGTGCCAATTTTTGACTCCAAACATTAAACTATAAAGTTTTGTAAGAGTTGGGCCAAATCCAATTTAGATGTTGAGTACCAAGACGAAGTCGGTTTAAGTAAACCGAACTATACTTAGGCAGTGTTAAACCGAATAAAAACCAATCCTCAGTCGATTCCTCACACACTCCCACACCAAAGCGGCCTCTGCGACGACATCTAGGGTTTTACGAGCATCACAGAAATCTCGAATCCATGGCGGACGACGATTACCAAGATGTCGACGATTTGGGGTACTCTCTATCAGTCTGTTTCTTCTCTTATTGATTTCAAAGATTAGAGCTTTATAAAACCCTAATTTTCTGCCGAAAGATCCGATTTTTACGGTGCAAAGAGTAATCTTTTCTCTGTAAATCATTCAAAGTTATGTTATTTTCGAAGATAACTATTACAGTTTGATTGTCTATAAAGTTATAGTCAGACCCACCTCTTGGAACTGCATGATAGGTTGTGACATAGTGTGTAGAAGAATAGGAAGAGAAGACTCTGTTTCATACAGAGTGTATGAGGATAGATAAAAGAGACTAGAGCTTTAGAGGATTGTTGCTGTATATTGTTTTAGTTTTGTGTGAGATTGTGATTTGTTAATAGAGCTTAGGGTTGAAATTAACATGAGTTCTAAGCTTGAGTTTCTGTTTGTATCTGCTCTGTTTCTATAATATGTTTATGGTTCAAAAAATGCTTAAGAAGTTTTATCGTTTGTGTCCTGTAGGTACGAGGATGAGCCAGCAGAGCCGGAGATTGAAGTAAGCTGTTGTTCTTCTTCTTTGTAGGAATTGGACATTGTTTTTTTACTGATTTTGCTTGTTGTTGAGTTGTGATTAGGAAGGAATTGAGGAGGATGCTGAGATGAAAGAAAACGATGATGTGGATGGTGAACCTATTGAAACGGAGGATAAGGTAGAGGAGGAAGCTGTGCCACGTCCGCGTAAAACGTCAAAGTTCATGACCAAGTATGAACGTGCTAGGATACTAGGCACTCGTGCTCTCCAGATAAGGTCTAGAGGTTTCTAGATTAACTTTATTTCAACTGAAGAAAAAACAAGCGTCTGCTGCTTACTTTTTTTGCTTAATTGTTTTTTTTGTGTTGATAAACAGCATGAATGCACCAGTGATGGTTGAGCTGGAGGGTGAGACTGATCCTCTCGAGGTACTCTCACTTACTATGACAACGTTTGTCAAGAGTTTTCGCTGTTTATGGATTGTGAGCAGCTTTACATAGTTATATGAAGAAAGCTAAAAAGGTTTCTCTACTTATGGTTTCTCAGATTGCAATGAAGGAGCTCAGACAGCGTAAGATACCTTTCACGATCAGGCGTTACTTACCAGACGGGAGGTGAGTGTTTGATTTCATTTCGCATAGGAACATTTTGTTTGGTATCAGTTCACTTGTTTGATGGACTATTTTGTGCCATCTCTTTGTCAGTTTTGAAGAATGGGGAGTCGATGAACTCATTGTGGAAGACTCATGGAAACGTCAAGTCGGTGGTGATTAATCTATAAAATTACTCTATTATGTTGTTTGCAAGTGAATCAAGCAGAAGTGAAAACATATATTTGCTCCAGTGTTTGAACGTTTCTAGCCTGCTTTAAACTGAAGCTTTTTGGATATATAACATGGTCTACTTAGTACTATAATTGCGTTACATAACATGTTTCAATTTCGTTAGAAAGAGCATAGAAAATAGTATTCCACGAAGTTCTCTAGAGACTGACCAATGAGAAACATGTCGTACATTTCACTAACAAGGAAGAATGTGTCCTACGTACGTTTAACAAGTTTCCCTTTGTCAAGAAAACCAATATCAACCCAGTTTTCATTATTGAGAACGAACATTACTTATTAGTTATTAGGCACGTTCATGAGGCTTAACATCTCATTAAAAAACGCCAGCGCAAAAAAGTTACAAAATCAAAACTTGAGTATCGATCTTTTAACTTGCACTTCTTGACCCTCAAGAGAGATTTCTTTGGAGACTGACCAATGAGAAATAAGCACCCGTGGAACCTTTCGCCAACAACGCCGAGTGGTTCCCACACTCAACTACCTTCCCTTTATCCAAAACCGCGATTACGTCACAGTTCTGTATCGTGCTGAGCCTATGCGCGATCACAACGCTCGTTCTCCCAACCATCACTCGCTCCAGCGCGTCTTGCACCACACGCTCCGACTGACTATCCAAAGCGCTCGTCGCTTCATCGAGCAGCAGCACCGACGGGTTTTTTAAAACCGCACGAGCTATAGCAATCCTCTGCTTCTGCCCACCCGACAACAGCACACCTCTATCTCCACAGTTCGTGTCGTAACCGTTGGTTAACGATGTAATGAAATCATGAGCGTTCGCCGCCTTAGCCGCCTCTATAATCTCCGACTCGCTAACGTTTTCAGACGCTCCTCCACCGTACATTATGTTCTCTCTGATGGTTCCAGCGAATAAAGCTGGCTCTTGACTAACCAAAGCTATGTGTCGACGTAACGATCTCAAATGATACGACTTTATATCACGACCGTCGATTTTTACACAACCCTTTAAAGGGTCGTAGAACCGTTCGATCAAGCTAATGATCGTTGACTTTCCTGAACCGCTTGGACCGACAATAGCCGTTGACTTTCCTTCCTCTATCTCAATAGACAAGTTCTTGAATATAACCACGTTTGGTCGAGTGAGGTAAGCAAAGTCAACGTTGATAAAACTTATCTGTCCTTTTATTTTCTCCGTTACGTACCCGTTTGGACTCTCGGGGTCAATGGTCGTGGAACGGTCCAACACAGCGAACACAGACCCGACCGCATCAGAGCCTTTAGCTAGATCGGTCGTCATGCTCCCAGCGTCTGCTATAACCCGACCAGTACTCACAAAGACCGTAAAGATCTCAAAGAACTGTTTCGCCACGATCTTGCCGTCATTGACTAGTATACCACCGTACCAGAAGTTCAAAACCGAAGTGCATGTTATAAGGCTTCTTGATGTTGCGAGGACAGTTCCAGCTAGCCATGATTGGCGAACGCTTTCTCTTCTTGGACCTTCTTGAACTCTTTTGAGTAGTTTCAAGATACGTTCTTGTGATGAGAAAGATGTGATGGTTCGGATGTTGGAGACTGCTTCTGCTGCTAGCTTGCTGCTCTCGTCTTGCGCTTTGATTCCTTTCTTGGATATGCTTTTGAGGAGGATGCGTTGTGTGTAGAAGCATACTATAACTACGGGCTGCACCGCGATCATCACGATGGCTAGTCGCCATGCGATGACTAAACCTACTGTGCAGGCTACGGCCACTGCTGATATGGTTTGCACCAGCAGTGCGATTCGTTCGCCAACAAGCGACCTCACCTATTTGAAAACAAAATATTACAAGATCAAGAACTGGTAAGAAAGAAAAAAATTCACTACTAACGAGGAGTTGGTCTAGTGGACAAACTCTGGAATCATCTCCTAAACACATAGTTAATCACCTCTTAGACATTTAAAAAAAGAAAAGAAATTTGTTTACTAACAGTTCAAAAGACATACCACGTTAGCTTCTTTTGCAAGCCTTGAGCAAATTGCACCACTCGAGTTCTCATCTTCATCGAACCAATTGACTTCAAAGGTCAGTATCTTCTTGAGCATCTTCTCTCGGATACGTTTGGTTAGGTATTCACCCATGTACCCAAAACTATAATGTTGAATGGTAATGGACAAGAAAGTAAAGACAGCTAGACCAACATAGAACAGGACATAAATCCTTGTCTTCTCCTTGATCTCTTCATGGCTCGTTAGGAAATACACTGACACCATTGATCCTGAAAGAAATGAACTTATTGGTTGTACCCCTCCATGTACGGCTGCAGTTAAGCAGCCATACAATGCATGTTTCCACTCTGGTCTGTTCATTGCCATCAATCTCTTAAACGATGGCACAGGCGGCTTCTTACTCTTTGGAACTGAACCTGGAAGATTCGACTCAGTGCTTGAACTTGTTAACATGTTAGACCCACTCTCACTAGATAGTTTTGGACCGTACGTCAAATCCTTGCTCAATATCGATAGCTGACCTCCTTGCACCCTTACACTGACGTTACCATCTGGTTCTTGATTATCCATCTGTTGCAAGCGGACTAGAGAAGTATATTGACCATTTAAGTTTCCCATGAGCTCTTCGTGTGAGCCTGCTTCTACTATGCGACCATCATGGACCACACAGATAACATCAGCATCACGAATAGTAGAGAGGCGATGGGCTATTACAATAGTTGTACGGCCAAGAGATGCATTGTCCAAGGCTGCTTGGACTACCCTTTCAGATTCTGAGTCCAATGCACTTGTTGCCTCGTCTAGAAGGAGAATTGTTGGTGATTTGATTATAGCACGTGCAATAGCAATCCTCTGCTTCTGCCCCCCTGACATTTGCACTCCTCTCTCCCCAACCTGTTGTGTTGAAATACTTACAAAATTTTAGTTTTGTTAGGTATAAGTTCTAAATCAGAAGTTGGAAGAAATCTTAAATAAATACAAGTGATATCGGCCAAGCCACTTATAGACAACTGACTTTGATATTGAAAGTCTATCTAAATGTGACTAAAGCATAATCAATATGTTCTTAAAATTGGAATCTAAGTTTGACAAAGAACCTGAGTTTTGTATCCATGAGGGAATTGAGAGATGAAGTTATGAGCATTTGAGGCCTTTGTAGCTTCCACCACTTCATCCATGGATGCATCCTCTTTACCAAATAATATGTTCTCCTCTATTGTTGTAGCAAAGAGAGCTGGCTCTTGGCTAACTAAACCCATCTGCAATCTCAACCAATTGACTTGCAACTTGTTAATGGACACACCATCAAGAAGAATCTCTCCTGCTACTGGATCATAAAACCTTTGCAATAGGGACAGGACTGTTGATTTTCCCGATCCACTTCCACCAACTAGAGCCACAGTTTTTCCAGATGGAACTCTCAGACAGAAGTCATCAAAGATTGGAGTTTCTGGTCTAGACGGGTACATGAACTTCACATGCTTAAATTCAACTTCTCCTTTGATTTTCTCTAGAGTTTGACCTTCAAGGTTGTCTGAGTCGATATCAGGAACTCTTAGTATCACTTCCATGATCCTTTCCCCAGCTACAACCGCCTCTGAAAAGTATTTGAGATTCGACAAACCTCGACCAAGTGTTCTGAAATGTGTAAGAAGATGCCAAAGATCAAAACTAAAATATGGTTTCTTGCTTCTCAAGATCACTAAAAAACCCTTAAACTATAGTTACTTACGTGCCACCAAAGGTAATGCAAATGATGACTGCAAAGATAGTACCACCTTTTGCGCCATGGTACATAACCATTCGACTTCCATACCATGTCATGAACGCCCAAATGGCGTAAATGATACCAACGCTCCCAAGTGAGACACCTTTAACTAGCCCTTGTCTCAACCCCAGTTTCACGGAGCCTTGAAGCGCGGATGAGAACTTAGCTATCAACTTCGTCTCACTACCAAATGCATAGACTGTTCGCACCAACGAGATGGCTTGCTCGGCGATAGACCCAGCTTCATTGTACTCTTCACGTATTTTCCTCGAGATTCTTATTAGGGCTCGTCCATACATCAGTCCAGGGATCAAGAGGAGAACTACGAACGGGAAGCCTACGATTGTGAGTCTCCATAGCATGATGAAAGCCACAATGTAGCTTGCAACAAAAGCAGATGCACTCATCAAAAAGTTCGGTAACTGCATAAAATTAAAATCATCAAGAACCTGTTTAAAAATAAGAAACATGACTAGAATGAAAAGATAAATAAAAGTTGAGACCTTTTCACTAAGGACGTCTTGTATGACAAGACTGTCACTAGAAACACTTGTGATAACATCAGAAGTGCTTGTGACATGAAGATCAAAGTAACCCACATCTTGCCTTAACACTGCTTTTAAGTATCTCTCTCTCATTCTTGCTGCTTGTCGCTCCCCTGTTCTTGTCCAGCAATATCCTTCTGTTTTGTATTTATCCAAATATATTAAATACAAAATTAACCTTTTAGAAATGCAGCAAAATCAGATTTAAATTTGATATTTCCTTTCTAGATAAAAACATGCTCTTAAAAACTTACCGAGAAAACACAGCATCCATGATGCACCAGCCACATAAAGCAGATTTATAGCATTCTGTCAATTATGCAATGTGTAAAAAGAAGGAAAACAATACATAAGAATTCTTTTCACATCAAGATTCACACTTACTTACAAAGTGGAATAGCTCATATCCATATTATATTTGGTTTTCACACCTATTGTTGCTTCTAACATATAAATATGGTCAGACTCAGAGCATCCACACTTGATATCTTACAACAAAAATCTCTCCCCAATACTAGTATTTTAAAATATATTATTTGAAAGTTAGGGAAATTTTCCGAACTTTTTTGAAAAACTCATAATGTCACCAATATTGGTAAAAAAAAAACTTTTTTGGCGAACTTTTGATGTGGATGGCTTCATAAGTCAGAGGTATAAATATGATGTAGTGTTTAAATAGTAAACAAATAGCAAAAAGAAGAGACAAAAAGAACCTTGGTGATGGCTTTCATGAAGTTTCCGTCATTGAACGAACCACCGAGGTCATTAAGTAGTAAGCTGGTAATAAAAAATATAATAGGAGTAATGAAGCCATCACCGACGGCTCCGATCAATCCTAGTCCCATCAACATCCAATCCACACCGTCCGTGTGCATAAAAATCGATTTTATACTTCCCCAACTCTTCATTTTCAACGTCTCCTCTCTTCTCAACTGTTTCAGAGAAAAGAGCAAAACGACTTCTTAAACAAACCTAAAGAAACGGCAGCTCACGGCCTTCCTGTTTTTGGTGGATCGTCTTGTGTAATGTTTTTTGTTCACGTCTTCTTGGTCGTTTTTATATTAGCATTTGTGATACACAGAAATAGACCGTCGGCCGGCCTATTAAGTATATATTATAACATGCGTTTTATACAGCAACTTCACTTTTTAATTCGTTTCTTCACTTTAGTTGTACTTTTTGACTTTGAAAATATTTGTTTGTGTTCCGTATCTTAAATTCATAACTCGTAGAATCACAAAATGATTCTTTAAACAGCACTAAATGATGTCTGCTAAACTATCTCTCAACCTGTCGTGTCTCCCACATCGTACTTGCGAATTCTGACCAAATTTTGGAAAACAATTAAATGCCAGAAAATCAAATCTATTTTGAGTGGACCAAAATCTTACTTTATTTGTGGAAAACGTTTTTAGTGTACTATATAAATATAACTATCCTCAAGTGTACTCATAAGTTATAACGTTAGTTAAAAAGCTACTTGAACATTTTAAAACAAATAAGTGTATCTTAAATAATCATGACATGTTATCAAAAAGGTATAAAATTTAATCTGTTGTCAAAAAAAAGTATAAAATTTTGTCTTAAATTTTCAAAAACAAAGAAGTTTGTAGTTTTGGACCATTGTGGATAATCTTTTTGATAGTAATAATGTACGTTTTGTGTAAACCATCCCGATTTTGGGTTTACCGTTTTTTCATATCAATTTAGATGTTCTTAATAAAATATCTATAAACAATCAAATTAAGCATTGGTTTTTTGTCTCCAAAATATTTAGAAAATTTTACATAGACCTCAGATTATAAAATTTTACCTAAAATAAAGTTCTTAATAAATGATTCAATTTTCTTAAATTTAAATTAAGCTACAAAGTGTGCAAAATATGATCACTGCCGATGTAGTGTACACTAACAATAATAATAATAATAATAATAATAATAATAATAATACACTAGATATTGACCCGTGCGACTGCACAGATATATATTTTATAGAATATACAAACTTTAGAAAACAAAAAATTTAACGGTTCTATCTTAACTACTTTTATTTATTGTTTAAATATGTATTTCATCATTGTGTTATGCAACGGGGGCATCCGAAAAATTTTGTGAGTCATAAACATTATATAAATATTATAGTAAGAATTTTACGTTGAGCTTTCATTTCAAATAATTTGATCAGTTGAATAATTAATATAACAATGATTGATTTGATAGTTCACAAAAAATTAAGGTTTTTATGTTGGGTAATTCTATTTCTAGTCTTGTATATCTGGTTTATACATAACTCTAGTGAATTTATATGGTTTTGGGTTTGTATGAAATGTTACTCTTATAAACAATTATGGTTTTGAGTGTGTATGAGTTGGTTTGATCTCTAATCTTGCATTTATATTTTGTATGTATGTCATATTTCTTGTTTAGTTAGCATTGGACCAACACAAAAACATGTTTAAAGATATTATAAAATTACATGCCCATTCGTGTATGTTTTTTTATATAATCCCATTTGTGTAGTAAATTTAGATTTAGGAAGTTAATTATGAAAAAATAAATTAATAAATTGCTATTTGTTAAGTTAGGTACTCTGACATATATTATTCCAATTAATATGTAATGTATTATATTGTAAATAGTTTTTTAAAAATTTAAAGAATATAATAAATTTTAAAATTTTTACAATAATTTAAATTGGTTATTGAAATCTGAACCGTATTCCCAAAAATCCGAACCAAACACGAAATCCCAAAGAGACCCGATACTAAACGTGAACGTCCACTTTTAGTCACTATTATATATCCAATATGTGTCATCATAGGTTACAAAAAATATGTGTATCATATAATTAATCGTATTTTATACATACCATCAAATAAGTAATCATATAACTAATAATATTTTCTTATGTACAATCATATAAATAAGCACATATTATATTTTTAAATTTGATGTGAAATATAAAAACCATACTTTAAGTTGGTGTTTGAAATTAGGCTTTGTATTGTATTTTTCTTCTTTGTGTTGAAAACATTTTTACAATGGTTGTTGGAAAATATTTTTAGTAAAAATCATTTTTGAATATATGTATATTATTAAATGAATTTTTGATATAAATAAATTTTAAATTATTATTTTCATTTGAAATGTGTATATCAAATAACATAAGGCCATTACTTTTTAATATAATGTAATGGACTTCTAACTTTTTTAATAGTATAACACATTACTTTTTTTCTTAATATATTACTATTCATGTTTCTAAACAACACTATATTTATATTTTTACTACAATCCATGTTTTTAAACAAATCTTAAAAGTACTTCTATTTAATAAGATAGATGTTCGTTGACTAGAGTTTTGGTTATGGGTTATAGAACGCTTGACTTGCAACTCACAGTTAAAGCTATTTTTAATTCAAAAATGAGATCCGCATAATCCGTCCGTTCCGTGAAACTTGCGAGAAACTCGTAGGACCTACAGATACCATTAAATATAATAAAAATAAATACTTTACTTATATATTAATTATTTTTGAAATAAAATAAATTATATTTATAACTAAAGTTATATAAATATTTATAATTATTATTATTTTTTTAATTTGTGAGATATTGATTCGTAATTCGAATTCCGTCGCATCCATCCTGTCTAAAAAAGTTCAACCGAAATATGCACTCAAACCTCAAATATTTTAAACTGATTGATCCGCATCCATTCTGCCGCAGATCAAACAAGGCAAAACTCGCAGATAATGACTCATATTCCCAGCTATCACCAACCAGTGACCTCACTTATCTTTTTTGGGAAATTAGGTGTTTTCCTGCACTATGTGCACTAAGAATATGTTGTATTTAAATATTACAACTAATATATATTTTGTTATCTTAAATTTTTTTACATTTGATTTGGGATGGATCGGATACCATTTGGTACAGTTAGGTTCAGTTATGTTTCGATTTATTGTGAGTTCGATCCGGTTCGGATCTGCGGGTTCGTTTTGATCGGGTTCCGTATTAGTTCTCTTGATACCAAAATTTTGAAGCCATTCAAATATCTAACCAATTTATACTAAAGTTTTGTACTATTTTTTAGATTATATTTGGTTTGGTTTCTTTTTCTAGTAATTTTTGTCCACGTCTATATTTTTGATTGTAACAATATACATATATATATATATGTANGATTGTAACAATATACATATATATATATATGTATAATATTAAGATCTCAATAATTTTTTAATGAAAATTTTTAAATTAAATATTTATATTTTTATATATTAGATAATTTAATTTAAATGATATATATATATAT
>OVBX01007049.1:0-11209 GCA_900406325.1 Erucastrum elatum
TGGATTGATCCTAACATTCATGTATTTTTTTATGGTAAAAATGAAAATAGGCCTGCGGATTCCATACTTCTGTACTTCTATTTTAATAATATAGATGATTTTTTAAAAAGTTAAGTCGATGATAATATTATAGCTGGGACTTGCCTTGGTGTACGGTATTATGTTTTTCGTTGTAACGGTAGAATTTAAATATATTTCTATCTATTTGTTCACACATTCAATAGTTAACGAAAAAGCAACGGAGAAAATAATAATTTTCAATACAATGAGGTAGGTAGAATAAGCCAAACAATGATATACTACCTCCGTTCCCAAAAATAGGATTTTCTAGAGTTTTCACGTTTATTAAGAAAGTANGTTCACACATTCAATAGTTAACGAAAAAGCAACGGAGAAAATAATAATTTTCAATACAATGAGGTAGGTAGAATAAGCCAAACAATGATATATTTCCTTTTTAGCAGTCACTATTTCCTGTGTACATATATATGCTGTAAAGAATCAAGTATTCATCTTGATTTGAGTTGACAGACAACTTTCAAACAATCATTAAGAAACATGAATCCATATCTCATCATATATTCATATCTATATAGGATTCCTTAAGATGATTAAATTGTAGAGGAAATCCATCTAATTGTTTTCTTTAATTTTCTTACAAATTAATGTATTTCTTAGTCTTCACAAATATTCTTGAAAAAGATACATGTGTCCGCGTATAGATATTTGTACGTTTTAAGATTAACTAAGGTGCATGAAAGTTAGTGACAGATAGCTAAGAGTTGAAATGGCATAAACAAGCTGAGAATGTGAAGAACAGACGTTATTGTAGTTGGATAATGACAGAACTATTTTAAAAATGTCACTTCAAATCTAGGAGAAGAGAACCACTCATTGTATTTACTTATATATGCTAGGCGTTCTATTTTCTTTTGATATATGATACTGATATTTTATAAAGTTTTCTAACATATGTTATGTATACATAAACCCGAAAGATATTCCACGATTTATTATCATTCTAATTAATATCTCTCGACTAAATAACTATGTTCCTCATTCAATCATTATAAAAATATATATATATAATGTGAATGTTGTTAGGTTTTGTTTCAATGATCACATTTTTAATATATTTTCTCACGAGTCACGACTCTACTAATAAACGAAATTATTATTCAGTAAAATATATGTATGTTATATTGTGTGTTGGTTTGCTCAGTTAAATTGATAGCTAATTAATTTTCAACATCATCAGGTCCGACTTTGCACTTCACTAGTGCTAATTTTATAATTAGTATTTCTATATAAAAATAAATATCATATAAACATATTCCAATGGTTTTGATCAGTAATAGTACTGCATAGTAACTAGGGCTTCTAGTTCTGGTAGTAAATGTCTCACATTTGTGAGTACCGCCACCTGAATTCGAATCTCAGCCACTGAAAAATTAATATTTTGGCATCGCCATAGACAGAAAACTAACACATGGCAACACATGATTAGTCTGAACCACTCATATGAGACCAGAATACTTCTGTATAATTTAAGAAAAAAATTGTGCTGCATAAGAGTAAAAATTAGGAGATAAAATGGAACGTATAAACGCAAAGAATACAATCAAAGAAAACGCTAAATGTTAAATTCTCAAGTTCATAAAATTTATGAAATTCACATATTTCACCAGTTTTTCTAATGAAATTCTGAAATTATTCCACCATTCTGAAAGTTACGATTAGATGGTTCAATGGAAACTGACTTGTATTCCTTTATTTTCAGCTGTTTTCTATTTGTTTTTTTTTTGGCTTTTTAGCATAAAGAAAATTAGTAGTATTATTACTACAGTATTATATTGATAGGTTGCTCAGTTGTTGATGGGATTTATTGTGTATGGTTTGCTGGATGGTGGCATATTCAAGCTCGTAAATCGCGAAGCTTAGAAAGACTAAAGAGAGTGGAAGTGAAAGAGAAGATAACAGGCGCGTCAGACGCCGTTGGATGTTTGTCCCCGTCGGTTGCGATGCCTTCACGTCACAAGACTAGCCAGCGAAAACCAGCTCACACTCGCACGTGCAGAAGCTACTGACATGCCTGAATATGAGTCATTTAATGTTAAATCACTTCTCTAAAAACATTGACTCAGTTGAGGATGTGCTTGAAAGATCGAAAGGGTGGCTTTCACGTCACGATCAGAATATTTCGGGTCATCGACGGGGCAAAAATTCATTACTCTGATAATTACATTTTTTAAAATATCTCAAAAGTTATATCCAAATTTCCCAAAATAAGCAACTTCAGTTATTTTTCTCGTTCACCCCACCACCAAACTAAACATTCTCCGGACAAGACATATCAAAAGTGTTTGACAGTGCCACTTCTCATTACTTTCTTGTTTAAAGATTTTTTTATAAATTAAAGATTTTATTTGTCTTGAAATATATTCATGTTTTCAAACAATTATTTAGTATTATGTATGTATTATTACGAAAAACATGACCAACTAAAAAATGTTTTATCATAGAAAATGATGTAATTATATAGGGATAAATGCATATTAAAGATAGTTGGAATCGCTATTACATACGTATAAACAGATATGGATTATATTTTAGTAAAGAAAAAGACAATAAGCTCTGGATTCAGTTATGATTTGACCATGCTTAATAAAGGTTTTAACATAATCATCAGTTAAATGTTGGACAGTTTATTACTATTTAATTTGATTCATTATTGTATCTGATTATTTTTTAATTATCCGGATTCCAAACATTATATGATGTATACATAAATTGTACGCCGGTACTATACATATCCCTTACAAGTTTCATAATGTCTACCGAAAGGTCGTTTGCTTTTATTTTCTTCGTAATCCCATATTATATAATAGATAGTATAAAAAAACAAAAGTTCAACCATTGTGATAAAAACAAATGATTGGGGGATATCTTTGAGAAAAATTCTCAGTGTATATACAATTCTATATGTACACAATTTTAGTTATAACGTTGGAAAACAAATATGTAATCTACGGGAAAAATCATATTATTTATTTTTGTTACAATTTGAAACATATCACCAAAAAGTGATGCTTACAAAAGCTATTTCCAGATATTCAATCGGACCGACAGATGCAAGGAATTTATGATCGAAAAACACTGCCAGCGCAGCTTAAGATAAGTACTTTGTATTATTCATAAATAGATGAAGATTTTAGGTTTACTTTTTCTTTGTTTTTTGCATGAAGTCGAATTATGTTTGCCATGATCAAGATAAACGTATATACATCATAAACATAACTAATTAACAATGATATATAACAAGCTGAGTCCAAAACGTCAAGAACCAGTCCTCTTTTCAACATGTTTTTTTTCATTTTTTTTAAGGATTCCTAACTTGTTAACATCAATTCTACGTGGTATTTTTCATCCCCGATGTGTTTCAACTTGGTTTTCTAAAAAAAAATGTGCCTTTCTTTAATTAAAGCGCATGTAAGAATGAAACTAAGATGCTTGTGGTGGCTCTGTAGAAGTTTTATTTCAAATAATCTATGCATATTTGGATTAACCAGAAATTTTGATGACATTTTGGAAAAATTCGTGGTGGTAAATCAAAAACTTGATATACTATTAGTATTCATAAAATGTTCAAGATAAAATGCGAATTCATATATTGCTAGTGTAATTAGAAGTCGTAGCAGTTAGGAAGAGAGAGATTGATAGTTTAATGAGTGTATTGACCGCATGGGAAGAAGAGAGAGATGTAGGTTGAATCTGAAACCAGAACGTGTGGGCGTGACTCTTTTCTTTCCCTCCCATCCCCCGCGGATCCCGCTGACACCCGACCCGGCCCGACACGATCCGGGTGGGTGTGCATTGGATTAGCCACTCTCATCTCACTTAATTTGTCTTCACTTGCCATCCAATTAGGAGGGGGCATGTGGCTCTGAAACCCATGTTACGGTTTTGAAACTAACTACTGTATTTTTATAATACAACCATTAATACACTTGGATCACGACTCACTAAAGCCTAATTAACATGTTACGTGACCATTTTTTGTAGTTATCGAGAAATTTTGTGAATGACAAGATCGTTTGGACTGTTCTGTGTATAATCTCTTAGCTCAATTAGTTGCATATGCTCATTAATGTCGTACCTTGCTTGGACCTCCTCTTGCCTTTCTTTATCTAGAGATTGTGTTTTGTTAAATTGAGATAGATATGTTCTGATCTTATAAAAGATGAGTTGTAATCTGTATTGACTAAATCTTTCAAGAACTTAGAAGCTACATCAATTCAATATCTAAGCAGTATACCTAAATTCATGAAGTTGAAAAAACTCCATAATTTAACCATGCTATGGATATATATACAACTCTATTTAGTTGCTTATTACATATTGTTGTCAATTATACTTGCAGACGAAGAGACACAAAGCCAAATATATATGTATATAATACTATATGTTTACGATGTAGTTTTTCTTAAACTCTACCGTGTAGCCGATGAACTGAGTTTGTAACTTATTTGATTTGTATGAGTATTTTTATGTATAAACAATAGAAGGATTATAAATAAAAATGTATTTTTCAAAAGTAAATATTAGTTTTTGTAAATTTGAAAATGCAATATAGAAATGCTGACGATCATAATCTTGAAAATTTGTACATGTAACAAAAATATGTTTTTTTTCTCATCTGCATTCTCAGTATATGGAAAATTTAGATCTCAGTATATGGAAAATTTAGAGTTCATATACTAGTGGACATGGCTTAATGGTTGATTAAAGTGTAATTTTAGGTGAGAGTCTAAGAGATAAGGACGGACATTATACTTTAGATAAAGACAAACACAGCTCGATGCTTTTTTTAGGTACCCAATATATTTTAAATCTATTACGTATATATATCCACGTCGTAATTTGTCACTTATTCAGTTTCTAAAAATGTGAACATGACGGGATGAGGTGGCTCTACTGGTTAGAGTCTTGGGGGCCAACAGTTATGCTTCCGGGTTCGACGCCAGCCGGAGGCGAACTACCTCTTCCATGTCATCATTAGTGGTACTGGGCTTCGGCCCAGGTTAATACCCTCCCGGATGAAGTGNAGTCGAGGGAAAAGAACTATGGCTTAAGGACATATGACGATCAATTTTTTAGAATACTAAACTCGCAACAGACAATTATTTATTGCTTAGTGTTGATGAGAGACAAAAGACATAGTCTTGCATTAAATTATTTACAACAGAATATTGCTAATCTCATTTTATAACCTATATTATAGACAACCTAATCAATCAAATTCTTTTTTGTCATTACCTTGAATACCGTTCGTAATTCTTTTTCTTTTCTTAAGCATCGTTCGTAAAAAAAATGCACACCATTCGTATTTTTCTTTCAAGAGTTAGTTTTCGCCTTTCAAGAGTTACACATAAAAATGTAACTACTGAAATCATAGTCCATATATTATGCGAAAAGAAAAATTTGTCTGAAAAGTATGAGAAATGGAAAATGATTAAGAGTGTAAAAGGATGGACCAAGGTCGTTGTCATGTGACTGACAGCGATTTAGTATAAATTATCATTTATCGTTTATCTTCTTTTGAAACGAACATATGCCTCGAGAACTTGGTGCCAAAATGTCAACGATTCTCTTAACAACATTAAGCATCAAAGCACGACGTTTCTGGAGTAATTAATTAAGTAATTACCATCTAATAACTAATAAATTTATATGACATGGGGGACGTTGATCAGTTCTTGATTTCTTATTTAATGATCAGTGGGTGAAATATCAGCCCGTTCAACGGATAAATATTACTACAAGGTTACTCTCTTTTTGGTAAAATACATGGTTACTTTTTCGATTTTCAGATTCTTTAAAACTAAATTTAGAATGTGACAAAGAGATATTTAAAGTAACACTTAGAAATCTATGACAACTAGTATTTTAAGTATATATATACTAGGTGTTTTCATGTGCCATGCGCATAAATTATAATTTTAAATATAATATGTTTTTATTTTAAATAAAATCATGATTTATCTTTTAATAGTATTATTTTATATTTTAATTTCAATATTTTATAAAAAATCATAAACGTATTTTATAATCTCATTTCTTTTAATTTGATATAACTTTTTAATAAATATTTCAAACTAGAAAATCAATTGGTTAATTAATATGATGAAGATGGATAGATAAATTTAAATAAATTTTAAACATTTAACTATTAATATTTTTT
Organism: Erucastrum elatum; assembly: GCA_900406325.1. NCBI lineage: Eukaryota > Viridiplantae > Streptophyta > Magnoliopsida > Brassicales > Brassicaceae > Erucastrum > Erucastrum elatum. The sequence goes on from OVBX01007049.1 coordinate 6,242, forward strand.
AGATTATAGTTACTTTAGTTTTGTATTTTTGTATGCACATTTACATTTATATTTATACAAATATAATATATAAATTGACGTAAAATTTTATATTTGTAATCGTATTTAGCTTATTTTTATTAATGAGATATATATATATATATATATATATATATTATTTAATTAGTGATATATGAGTTATTAATACATTATAATAGTTTGATAAAAATAAATATTTATATGTAAAATTAACATTAATGATGATATATGAGCTATTAGTCATTACTATAATTAAAATTTCCTGCAGAAAAATATAAGTTTTTGTAAATAAATTTTACATATCATAATTTATACGATGTCATGTCATTTTTTTAAAGACATGTCATATTTTTTTAGTGTTATGTCATCATTTTTTTAGCGAGAATGATTGTGGTGACGACATGTGTACAATTTCCTTCGCAAATAATGTATAAAAGATATTCACCTTATTTTTACTAATGTGATATATATATATATTATTTAATTAGTGATATATGAGTTATTAATATTTTATAATAGTTTACCAAAAATAAAAAATTTATATGTAAAATTAACATTAGTGATGATATATAAATTATTAGTCATTACCATTTTACCCATAAGATCAAAGTTGATTTTCTTATAAAACTGATAAATATAGAAACGTAATTTTAGAGAGCAACCTTTTATAGTACCTTGAATTTAGAATATGAAGTTGGTAAAATGCATTTTATAGTTGTGCCGTGATCTCAATTTATAGATAAAAATAAAAATTGGGGGGCTCCGACATGTAAGGAAGTGAAAGTTTTGTTATTCTAATCATGTAAGAATTTGATAATATGCAACACAATGATTGCATTTGATTTCGCTTTGAATTAACAAATATACATAGGGCGAAATAATAAATTAAAAGTAAGCTCGGCTTCAGTTCCCGCGTCGCCTTATCGTCCGGTTGACGGCGGCTTTGTTTTGCTCCTTTTCTTTTTATTTTTTCGTTTGGTGTTTCTAGATCTGCTGAGGGATAATGTTTCAAGACGGATGAGACTTCGACCTTGATCGATTGTTGCTCTCCGAGAAGTTTAGAAGAGCAGAGGAAGAGTTTATGGTGTGGGTTCTGGTTCTGTAGTCGGAGGAGTAGAGAGGCTCCTCGACGGTTTGCGTTGGTGTTTCTCACGCGAAGCCTTCTTTCTCGGTGTTTGGGATGAAAAGAGGTGGAGGAGATCTCGAGTCTGACATGGTATCCTCCCGATTTGGTTTAGCACCTGAGTCGTGGCTGTCGTTCGGTGAAGAAGAGTGGGAGCGGTGGGGCTCCGGGAAGGTGTGGATCTCGGAGCAGCGGCGCATGCAGAGGCAGCGCTTCAGCTGCTAGGGTTTCCCCCTTGTGGGCTTACGGGCTGTGTGGTTTGGGCCGAGAGCCCGATTTCGTTTTTTTTTTCTGGCCCGTTGTTGTTTGGGCTTTTGTGTTGTAGTTTGTTTGTAAACGGACTTCGGTTGTTCCTGGGCTTGGCCCATTAATCTATTATAAATCTTTGATGGAAAAAAAAAAAAACCAGCTTTCCGGTTCCGCAAATAACATACCTTTTCTTTGCTTGTTATTTGAGACTGATCAACGGATCTACGTGCACGGTACACGAGCGCCTTCATATGATAATTACACAAAATGTCCCGTTATATATGATATCTATGTGCTTTTTGATTTTAAACATAAATAATATCATTAATTTGTTTATTATCACTTAGTATATTACCTGATGACATTCCATTCACAAAGCAAGCCAACATTATTTTTGTTAAAATAAGCAAGGCAATAGACGTCTATGATTAATGGAAATCTATTTTTAACCACTGGTATTTGATGTTTAATTCACATTTTACGTAGGTAGTTGCCTGATTGGCTATAATCAATTAGTTCCATGGATTAACTATAACTAGACTTTGGATCCGCGCGAACGTGCGGATGTATTTTTCAAAAATATGCTAATATTTTTTTTCATGTCACTATTACATATTCTATATGTGTCATCATATAATTAATCGTATTTTATACATATCATTATATAAGTATTCATATAATTAATAGTATTTTATATGCACCATCGTATAAATAATCACCTATATTATATTTTTAAAATTTAATAGAAACTATAATTTAAGTTAGTGTTTGAAATTGAGCTTTATATTGTGTTTTTCTTGCATATACTGAAAACATTTTTATAATTGTTATTGGAAAGTATTTTAGTAAAAAAAAATATTTAAATATATTTATATATTTTGAAACAATTTTAAGTAACTCAATTTTAAATTTTATTTTATGATTATTGTGATTAAAAATGATTATTTTTGACAAAAATACTTTTCGGTAGTTAGATTGGGCCATTTTTGTATATTTTGAAACTAGCATAGATAGATAATTTTTTCTATATATTAAAATTGACTGAGATAAATAGTTTTTCATTATTAGTTTTAGTTTTTGTTTTGTTTAATATTATTTTGGAATTTCAAATAATTTATGTTTTATACATACTGTCATATAAATAATTATTTAATGAATAGTATTTTATATGTACCTTCATATAAATAATCACATATATTTTATTTTTAAAACTTAAAGTGAAATATAAAACCCATAATTTAAATTGGTGTTTAAATGTGACTTTGTATTGTACTTTTCTTATATATATTGAAAATATTTTTTAATAATAGCTATTGAAAAATATTTTAGTAAAAAACCATTTCTGTCACGGTATTGGTGACTAAAAATACATAAACTCATCTGTATTAAAATTTCATGTTTTCGTAAACTTAAGATCACATTTCGTTTGTGATTGGTTAGCTAATGCATCAAAATTGGTCATATAATTTCCTCGGTTAGATTTTGACTTTGATTAATATAAACTAGATTATGTCCCGTTTTTGAAAGGACTGGTACTTTTTTGTTGTTTTTTAATATAAATATTGATAATTATTCGTTTTAATTATATAACTGTGACATGATCAAGTTTCAATTATGTGAGTTTGTTATAGTGTGTATAGTATGACAAAATTTAAAATGCGTCACACATCCGTTTTATGTTTGTAAATAAGTTAAACAACGGTTGTATCAAAAATTCGTAATTGGACTATTATATAAATTTTTTTAAAAATTATAAGTTATATAAAATATTGCTAAACATATAAAGTGACCAATAATATTTTTGTTTAAGTTTTATCCTCGTGTAGTTACAAAATTCTAATTTTAATATCAATCTTTTAAAATTATTACAGATTTTAATTTATGTTATTAATATTAAAAAATTATGGAATATGAAATTGATTATATAAAAACATAAACCATTTAATTAGTTAACATATTTGAGTCATATCTAATTTATTTAGAAACATGAGCTAAAATAATAAATAAATCCATAAAACCAAAAGACAACAATACCAGTAATAATTTTTTTTAGTTAGTCATATCATTAAAGTTATTTTTAAAAATATTTCATTAAAGATATAATTTGGGAATGATCATCTTTAATATAATAGTATTGATAGTGATTATTATGGTCCATATAGTAATAAGACCGAAACCAATATAAACGATTATTCAAACAATATAGTTTATGGGCTGGTCTAAGGATTGCGTAACGAAAGAAAGGAATATTATTGAATGCATTAAGCAATGCTTATTAATTCCAATGGTATTCCTTGGTAATTATCGAATAAAATTTAGGGATAAGTACAAAAGTATTTCTGTTTTAATAGATTATATTATTTACTTTCTATAAAACAAAGTTCTTACTGAACTAAAATTGTAGAATCCGAGATGTCAAACATGATCAATTTACACATCCAGTTTTTAGAATCTTGAAAATGATATGAATTTTGTCTTATGATCATTGATCACCACGATCATCATATGACAATCTATATACCTTTGACTGGAGCCACACATGACACACTTACAATTCAAAATAATTATTCATAGTAGTATTTCGAAAATCAATTCTCAGTTATTGTCAAGTATAAAAAACTCTCAACTTTAATCAACACTAGAGATTTACCCGCCCTTAAGAGGGCGGGTATATTTTTTGTTTTTAAAATTTTTACCTAATATAATTTATATACTTGTGTGTTTGTATAATCATACTTTATATTTATGTTTTTATAATCATATTTATCTTTTGAAAATTTTAATTTTTATATTTGATGATGAGAAATTTAACAAAAATAATTGTGTTTTAAATTTTTGTTTTGAGAAATTTAATTTTTGTGTTTGTGTTTGTATAATCACATTTATGTTTAATATTAATTAAATTTAATATAATTTTTGATAATTATACTAAATTTATTAAGTTGCATAACTATACACGTATACCATATTCATTTCAGAAGTTATTTTAAATTTTATTCCTAAAATTGGCATCACATTATATTTTATTAGTAGTTACCTAAAATAATTAGTCAAAGAATATTAAAAAACAGATTTTGAATTGACCGGAAAATCAAAGTCTCATATTCTATTAGACATGTCATATATACTCAAACGGTTCTTAAAGTGTTATATCAGAAAACGAATACAAAACCCAACATGCACTATAAACCGAACAATTTTTTGTTTATGTTTAAAAACATAATTTTAATATATTATTTTAAATACATATATATATATATATATATATATATATATTGGTTAATATGGTCTTTAATAAAATAAATAAAATCACATCTATTTTTTTAAACAAATAACCTATTTAAAACCCGTTAAACTAAATGAGTTTATATAAATATTTATTTCTATTAAAAATCTTTTTCAACTCTATTTTAACATCATCAAAATTGAGCTAAGAATAATATACTTTATATATTATTAGAAATTAATTTAGCTAATATATTTTTATATATTATTAGAAATTGTTTTTTTATATTTGTGTCTTTCCTTGTTTCATATATGTATTTTTGTAATTATATTTGTGTTTTATCTGTGATCAT
>OVBX01007051.1:0-11209 GCA_900406325.1 Erucastrum elatum
AACCTTTATCAAAAAAAGATTGGACCGCAACCGTGAAATCTTTTGATATGATGCTGCAAGAAGCTCTGAAGAATTCAGTGGTGAACCCATCTGGCCCTGGTGACTTATTGCTCGGCATGTGGAAAAGAACCTCTCGAATTTCCTCCTCTGTAACTAGTTTTATGAGAATGGATCTTTCTTCGTTACTGCATCTGAAAGGCAGAAGCTCTCGAAGTTCCTCCACAGTTGTAGGCTGAATATCAGATGGTTCAAAGGTGAGAAAGTCTTTGAAGAATCTCTCTGCCTCTGTTTTAATTTCCTCCTGAGTAGAGACCACAGCACCTGAGAGGCACTTGATTTCTCTGATTGCATTACGAACTCCCCTAACCTTCGCAGCCGTGTGAAAAGCTTTGTTATTACAGTCTCCCACCTGAAGCCAGTGAAGCTTTGAGTGTTGCCGTAAGAGCTTTTCTTCTATAGCTGAGATTCTCTGCCATCTCTCAGCTGCCATTAACTCTGCTCGAATTGTGTCGTGAATCGGATTCAGAAACAGGAGCTCTTGTTTAGTACAGAGGTCTTGGTAAGCTTCTTTGACCCTCTTCGATAAATCCCCCAGTTTTGCTTTACTCAGAGTTCTTATCAATGGTTTGATGGCTTTTAGAGACTTTGAGAAACGATGTAGAGCAGAGGTGGAAATAAACAGCGGCTGTGTTTCTTTCCAGTAATCAGTTATGACCTTTATGAACTCAGGCATTTCTGCAAGGGCGTTGGTGAATTTGAATGGCTTACGTTTCCCAGTTGCCTCGCTTTTCAAATGGAACCTTCCCCTAAGATGATCTGAGCAGCCTCCTGCCTCAAAAACTCCATAGGCTTGAGTGCGTTGGTTTAGCCAAGTTTCATTTACCATGATACGGTCAAGCTTCTTGCATATGAGACCCTCATCACGCTTGTTGCACCATGTGTATTTTGGTCCCTGGTATCCCATGTCAGTGAAGCTACAATGCTGAATGACTTCTTCAAAATCTCTCATTCCAGACGTGGATACGCCTGTGTCTTGGTGTCTCGAGTGCTCATCCCCCTCTAGGATTTCATTAAAATCCCCCATTATGATCCAATCTTTGTTTCGAAACATTGGGGAATTCTGGTGAGCTATAATATCTCCCCACAACTCCTTTCGCTTCTCTGCTGTGTTTTCCGCGTAAACGAAAGAACATAAGAACTCCTTAGTTTCCCCTTCCGCAAGAACAGATACAGTGATGATCTGTTCTGATTTGAACACGGGAGTTCCTCTCATTTGTGGATGCCACACAACCCATATTCTTCCTTTCCTGCTGTGCTCATAATTATTTACAAAGGACCAGTCTCGGAAGACTGTAGAGACAATATGCTGCGACTTGCTTTCTTTTACTCTAGTTTCCAGTAACGCTTCAAATAGAAGCCCTTTATTCTGTATCCAATTTCGGACGACCGAATGTTTTGATTGTTTGTTGAAACCCCTTACGTTCCAGAAGAAACCACTTATTGAGAAAGATTGTGGGGCCTTTTTCCCAGGTTACCTGAGTAGTCTGCTTCCTTCCCTAAACTTCTAGGAAAGACCTTGTGGTTAGTCTTAGATACTCTTGGGAGTGATGGTCGCAAAACTACTCCTTCCGTATAAGCACTAGGCTTCTCCACAGTTGATCTTTTCTTTACCTTATCCACGTATGATTCAACAGATTCAGACTCACTTCTCAGCTCTGTCTGATCATTTCTTTTTGAAGGAGTTCCCACCTCAGTTGTCTCCTCTGATACTTTCTCATTTCCCCCAGTAGCCTCAGACTTTTCTTCTTCCTCTTCTAAGGATACTGCATCACCCTCTACTGCTTGGTTTCCTTCATCTTCCTTTTCGATTTCTTTTGTAGCCTCTTTAACTGTTTCAACTACATTCTCTACATCAGCTCTGAACCCTGAACTTTCAGTCACTTCAGTCTCAGCCGCATCCAGATTACCATTCTCGTCCACATCCATCAACGCTGAAAAATGTGACGTTAATTTCACCTGACCAAACTCTAGAGAGTTTGTCTTAGAACTCTTCCCCGATTTCCCCGGAGAAACATCAGCCCAACCCGTCACAACTTCTCCCTCTTCGATTTCCTCTTCCTCACCTTCTGTAGCTTCCTCAGGAGTTTTCTCAGTCTCTGGAAGGGACTTTGTGCCTTCTCCTTGCAGAGCAGGCAGCTCCTCTCTAGACTTCCCATCTTTATACCCCTCCTTTATTATCTCTGTGACTGTTTTGGATCCAGATTTCTTATTCATCACACAGACCTTCTCCAGGTGACCCCATTTACCGCAAGCGTTGCAACGATCTGGTAACCAGGGATAAATAAACTCCACCAGAGAAGAAACCCCGTTCTTTGTGAAGTTTATTTTCCTTGGTAGCTCCTTTGGCAGATCCGCTGTAACAAAGATCTTTGCAACTTTGAAGTTAGAACACGAGGCTGTTTCAGGGTGAAGCTTCACCGGGTGTCCCACTGCGCTTGTTATAAAGCTCAATCCTTCCCATGAGAACATGTTCATCGGCACATTTTTCAAGTAAACCCACATAGGAATCGAGTGAATCTCAGGTTTCTCCCTCAGCTCCTCTGGTGTCCATTTTGTAACCACCAAAGGAATGTTTCCGATACTCCACATTCCTCTTCGCAAGATTCGAGCTCTCATTGACGGATCCTGAACTCGGAACTTCTCGCCAGATTTTATTCACCACGGCATGGATTCTAGCGATGTGAGGCGCTGTATCCAAAAACTTTCCAATCAAGAAATCTTCCCAGAGTGGGTTTGAGTTGATTACCACTTCATCTGGAATCTCCACGTTGAGGTTTCCTTCCTGGCTTGTGATGTCAACATTGTACTTCCGCAAGACTTTCTTCTCCTTTGCTGCCTCGACCCACGAAGCTTTTGTGGTGATTGTCCCCTGCATCTGTGTCTTCCCAACCAACTCAGAGCCTCTGTGACCGTCTGTCATACTTCCCCCTTCCGCACCGGTCCCCGACAGGTCCGGCGGCTGCGCCAAAACCATGCTGAAAGCCCTAGATCGAAAATCGCCTTTCTGTCGCCAGTCGCCCTCCCTTAGCAAAACGGTGCGTTTCTAAGACCAATCCAACATTTTGTTTGCCAGCCCATTATCCCCTTTGGGTACAAACGAGAAACAACAGAAATTAAACGAAGAAACTAAAGATTCGATGTCCGATAGAACTCCGTAAAGGTTCATCGGCTTGGAGATCGAATTTATTACTTTGATAAGCGATAGAGAGTCTGATCTAAGCCAGATTTTGGTGATGCCGACGTATCGTGCGTGTGTGAGAGCTTCCCTAATTGCTAAGCCTTCAGCCATGAGAGGAGAGGAAACTCGATCATGAAATTGACAACCATCTGTTGCGATTAAGGTAGACGGCGAAGACGAGGAGTCGAAGATCCAAGCAAGACCCACCGATAAAGAGTCCTTCCGCCAGGCCGCATCCGTATTGCATGCAGCCTTCCGGGATCGATTGGGGTCTCATCGGGATCTGAGTTGTCACTGGAGTTTCTGGTGAGGACGTCTGAGCTTGCGTCCACTAACATGCTCCATTTCTTCTTGGAACACTGTATGTCTGTAATGAAGCATATGAGTTTAATTTCATGTCATTTCCACTATTATTCTCCATTTCTTCGTGGAATTATGTTATTTCACTTACAAGTTAAGATATTATAAGGTGCGCTTGCAGAGATTTGCATATTTGTTGAAATAACAAATGGTAAACTTGGACCTCCTTTTCAATTACACTAGCTTTTTTTTTTTTTATTTCTTTGCCTAAACTTTATGATACTCATTACACGGTCACCAATGGTAAACTGGTGTGGGATTTAAACTCTTAAAAGACAAACTAGAAAGTAAGTATAGAGACAAAAGTTTGCCCACAGTTGCAATATAATAGAGTTTTTAATTCAATTCCTTCAAAACATCTAACACTTTTAAAATAAAAAGATGCAGCTGTAAAGCGTATATACCATCATAGTAGAAGGCTAAGTCATTGTACACCCACATTAGTTTATGTTTCTATGTATATCAATTTATTTTATATCAGCAAAAGCACACCTAATATCCATATATAGATGGCTATAATACTTGGTGCAGTCCAAAGTACAACAAAAGTTGATTAAAAATCCAAATTTTCTTTTTCTTTTTCCATTTTTTGGGGTTTTGAAATACTAAAGCTATTGAACAACATAACTAAAAATGTTCGTGTAGTGTTCCACGTTGAAGTACTTCTTTGTCGAAAAGTCTCTATCTTTCTCCTTTATAAATCCCACACACATTGATCCTTACTCCATAAGCAAATATCAAAGCCAACACAAAATAATAATAATCTCGTTCTCTCTCTAACTATAGAGATGGAGATCAAGAACGTACCATTAAGCAAGAAGCTCTGGAACATCGTACGTTTTGTAATGTACATGTTACACAAAGGTATCTCAAAGCAAAAGCTCCTCGCCGACTTTAACGCCACTCTCAAACGCGGCAAGAATCTCATCTTCCAAAACCGCCGCCGCGTCCCAGCCTCCGCTACCGCCTCCACCGCCGCGTCCCTACCGCGAAAAGAGTACGAGTTTAGCTGCAGCGACACTCCAAACTACTCATTCCCCTTTAACATGGCCGCCTTCAAAAAGAAGAAGAGTCACCACATTAGTCTCTTCGCGTGTGGTCACGCGCCACCGACCCTTGAAGACGACATTTCCGCCTCTAGAGCCGTGCTTGAGCTTCTCAGCGGTGGAGGTAATCAAGAAAGCGGCGGTAACACGCCGGCTTTGACGGTGTTGTCTCCTTACTTGCTCGGGTTTGGACGGAGTTCTCCGTCAGTGAGACCTTTACGTGTGACGGACTCACCGTTCCCGTTACGGGAGGATGGTGACGTGGTTAACGGACACGTGGACAAAGCTGCGGATGAGTTTATAAAGAAGTTTTACAAAAACTTGAATCAGCAAAAGAAGATGATTGAATTCTCACCTAATTAATAAATCTATTCCTAAATATGTTTTCTATATTCTGCTGATTATTTACGAAGTTGTAATAAAAATTTTGGTGGGATGGCGGGGATTGTTTTCTCATTTCTTGATGAAATTAGATTATCATGAATAAAAAATTATTGAGTGAATATTCTCTACGTTATTTAGAAAATGTAATGGATTGTTAAGAGACTATTTTCGCTGAACAAATTGAAAATTTTGTAACAAATTAGCTGAACCACGTTTTGGAAAAGCGCTTTGTGTTGTTGTTGTTGGTTATCATCTTTGTTTCATTATCCACTTATATTTGCAATCTTGGATTCTTGATGTTGTCATCTTCCAAAGGCTTTGAGTATCAAAGTGTCATTCACTTATTCATTGATGATTGTGAATCCTGAGACCTTTTTGCATTAGATACAACGATCTTATCATCACTTTTGTATGTTTTTACGCATGCATGCTACAAACTTTGATTTATCAGGCTTATTTAAAAGGTGTAACCATTACCTTCAGTAAAGTTTTTCAATATATGAATCGGAAATTTTGACGTCATTATTTACTATTTTTACGTACAAAAATGTTGACATAATAACTATATGCTCCATACATGTGTTCGTTTACCTATGTATGAAAATGTTATATCTAAATATCGGTTGTTTGATTAGAGTTTGTACCTCTCACCTCTGTGCATCCGATGCATATATGGACGGGAGAGGCATTCATTGCTGTTTGTTTAAAACCAATGAATGAATTTGGATTTCGAAAATCTGTGCAAGTAAAAATACAATCTTCTGTATACATGCATTCACATGTTCTAATGCGAAATATTTGTTTAACTATAGATTGTATTAGATGTCTGGTATGTTAAAAATGTGTGAAAAGGCTAAACTTGAGTATCCAGTTTTGATTTGTGGCTTGATCATCGTTCATATACATGCATATCTTAATCCAAATTGACTTGTGACATCTAAACTGAGATTGCATGTATTTACTCAAATGTACTGAGTAAACCATCACTTAACTATCTCAAGGCTAATAGTTTTGTGGCGTAATCACAGAATCACTCACGATATATATCATAATTATGATGTGTTGTTGTGCAATCAAGATTTTAAGATTAAGTAATAGGATCACGAAAAAATAGTTTGGATTATTTGAAAATAAAAATCCCGAAATAATAAAAAAAAAAGAAACCATTGATAGGATAACAACAAACAAACTCAAACAAAACCTCAAAATAATGAAAAATGAAGTTTACTAAATAGTGTTCTAAAATTTGAATACCGATTCCGCCGACCCAGTTGACTTGACTCAATCTTTATGTTTCTTTCTCTCAAATTAACTCGGAAGAATGGTTGATTTTTACTTTGTGTTTATATAAATGAGAACAGTAGGTTTAGATTTGTGGTTAGAATATATCACGAGTATTGACAACAAAAAGTTCTACACTTATTACTTGAGCAAGACCGAGGAAAAGTTTTCTCCAAGTTACAATCTTTATCAAATTTTGAATCATGAAGGGTACTACTTTGGTTATGTTATCTTGTGTTTTCATATGTTTCATTCTGAGTCATGGTAAAGGTAATTACATTATTCATTTTAATAGATTGTTAACAACAACAAAAATGATGTTTGAAAGAAAAAAGAATCAAAGAAGAGTTCTAGAACATGACTTAATTAAAGTCTTTGAAATACTTTTTTTTTCTATAAAATAACAATGTATTTTGGTTGATAAAAATAGACGGAGACTGTTGGGATGAAGTCTCATTCCCTGGAAAATGCAGCAAACATGGAAAAAAGGAATGCTTCAAAGAAATGCTTTCGAAGAACATTACACGACGCTTTGTTCGCTGCAACTGTATAAACTGGGAATCTGACAAATCAGGTGAGGAAGGACATGATGTAAAACATAGTCATGAGCATACAGAGCATGAACATATCTGCCAATGTCTGAGAGTTGTTGCCGGTGATTGTCTGCCATACGGAAAAGCGTAACAGAGTTTTTGGTGGTGACACATAGATAATCAATTAATGGTGGTCATCTGATGTTATTTTTTCTTCAAATTATATTACTTTTCATCTTAGTAAAGGCAATAAGATTACTCGTTTCAGTTATAATGGACTACTAGAATAAGATATGCGGTTTGCACATGGTGAACTTATATAATAGAAATTAAAAGTATATAATATTGACAAATTATATATATTATATATATATATTTGTTTGATTTTTTATATGCATACAATTATATTTTCTTTATATAATCATTTATATGTTGGACTGAGCATTTGTAATTATAATTGTGGACCGTAATCTATTTTGAATTTGTGTTTAAATTTTTTATCACCTTATTTATACCTATAAAAACCGCAATGTGGTCATCAAGTGAATTCTTATTACAACAACATATTATACAATTTTCTTTAATACTTTTCTTTAACATCACTATAACCATTTTAATAACTTTAGAACCAACTGCTTAGTATTGTTTCTAAAATTGAATTACTTTGACCTTAGTCTTCCATATAATTTTGAAGAGGTTCAAATGGACAACTATATTGATGCAGCACATGTTTTAGGTTAGTCTTTTAATTTTTTAAGCAGACAAGACAAAAAGAAAATAATAATAATAAAATCAACTAACAACCCACCTATGGGGTTCACTAATAAACATGCTCTTAGGCTAAAGAATCTCAGGCATACTATTTGGTCACAATGAAAATATGTCAGCTCAGTTTTGTATCATGATTTAGCCATTTAAAAATTAATTATGGTTATGAGAAGCTTAAATATCAATCTTATCTATTTTTAATATTTTTTTTGTTTTTTTTTCATTTTGTTTTGGCCTGAGATTTATAAATGTTTAAAATTCAATATTATTTATTAAATGAGGATTCATAACACACAGATGATCATATCGTTTTATAATTTTTCTTAAATCATTGATAACAAAATTTTCATTGTGAAATTTTTTATAAGTTTATAATTTATAAATTTTCTTGAAAATTCATTGAAAATTTTGAAATTAAAATATTTATGTAATCTTATACGGTATATACTTTAATATATATATATAATTTATATTAAAAGAGACTTTTTACTCATGTGTTTTAAAGATCATGTGTATTTTGTTGTAATAAAAATGTTAAACCATTGATCTTTACTTTTTAACATAGTAATTTTAACATTTTTAGTAATTTATTGTCGTTTTTTAACATTCAAAGTATAACATATACGAAAAATATAAATTTTAATTTAATAGCTAATTTGATTGTCTATTTTAATAATATAAAACTAAACAAAAAATGATGGAGAAGGTATAACATGTTATCAAATCTTTATTATATATATATATATATATTTAATTATATTTCGTAATTTGTAGCTTATATCTAAGTAAAGAATAGTAATTGTACAATTTAATTAATTTTATGATTATTTTAATGAAATGTATAAGATATATTTAATAAGACTAACATTTTTTCTAAGAATTCTGAATTTTATTCTGGTGATGAAGTGTGGCTACAATTAAAGATTGTAATGTTTTTCGATTTATATATAAGAGATTAATTTAGAGTCATGATTTTATACCTGATAAATAGTTGTCGTTAAATTTTAAAGGTCTAATAAATCATGTAACAATTTTATAAAGTATTATAAATGCATTTATTATAATTCTGTTAATAAAATTGTTCCATATTATGTAGGATATTTGGTTACATTTAGACATTCCAATTCAGTAACAACCATGGCTCACTCAAATATTTTCTATAGATGTCAAGAAAGGTTATATGAAATAATTAAATATAATATTTATACTATAATTGATTAAAAATTATAATATATATACACAATCATCTCTTTGAAAATAAGGTAAAATCAAAATATTTTGATCTAAAACTCAAATACGTATCACAAAAAAGCTAAAATTAACACAACATCATCATCTCAAAATTTATCATAATTATTTTGATTTTAAATCTGTAAATCAGATAAAAAATCAAAACATATAATCCGCGTTTAATGCAGATTCTAATAGTTTTGTTTTATTTTACTTTTGTTTGCGTCCACGAGTTCCAAATAAGAAATATTTGAGGTATTATATCATCTCATTATGACTCTTTGCGAATGCATAACAATATCATATGGATAGAAGAAGAAAATGAAGTGTTGGAGCCAAGTATCACAAAACTTCAAGCCTTTGCTTGGAAGATAAATGCGCCAAAAAATATGTCATCTTATATGGCAATTGTTAACTAGTCATGTGGCAGTAACGAGGAACTTAGTTAGACGGAATAGAGATGTGATAACTACTGCTCAAGATGTGGAAAACAAGAAGAATCTGTAACACATGCCTTCTTTGAATGCCCCCAGCTCTACAAGCTTGGTCATTATCAACGACTCCAACAAGCCCGGATAGATTTCCAGTGCCAAACGTATATACAAATATGGATTATCTGTTTTGGAGGAAGAATGAAATCATGGAACCAGAACAAGATAGAGACCCTTATCCCTGGATTATATGGTATATTTGGAAAGCTCGTAATGACAAAATCTTTAGGGGGATAGACAGAGACCCTTTGGAGCTAGTTCGATATGCAGAAAGTGAATGCCAAGCTTGGTTTAATGCAAACGAGCTGGCACCACTAGCAGTACAAGAAAACAACCGGGAGGAAACCCAAGTCATAAGCTTGGGTAACATTTGCTTGGTGGATGGCTCCTGGACATCCTCTACACATTTTAGTGGATGTGGATGGGCCTGGATGGACAGTGGCGGAAATATCCAACTCATGGGGACACGTAACTTCAGTCGATGCGAATCAGCCTTACACTCGGAAGTAGAAGCGCTGCGATGAGCAATGGAAAATATGCTCCAACACTCGCCATGTCAGAGCTTTGGGACTGACTGCAAGGAGTTGATTGCAATGATAAAGGAACCTCATACTTGGCTAAGTTTTGCAACAGAGTTGGAGAGGATCGAGACACTACTGATATGCTTTTCGGAATTCAAGATCACCTACGTTCCAAGAATTCGTAAATAGATTTCAGATTTTTTAGCTATAGCTGCTAGATCCTTACATAGAAAGTTACATTTTATTGATTGTTTTATTCGGTCTGATTACGCAGATCACCTCAAGTTTGAGTAACAGAGTGGCCATGTTTGACGTTAAAAAAAAACAATATCATATGGATTTTGTAATCCCCTTGTGATTATTTAAAATGGCCATTCACATGCCTCTTTATATGATCACTATTGCATAAAGAGTAAAACCACTCTTTTGAAAAAAAAACATACTCTTTTGGAGAGTTATAAGAGTATCACACACTAATTAAAGTATGGTTACATAACTTTACACCTATAAACAATATATATTTATAATCGTGCATTTAACAAGAAGAAAAACTACTATCAAAGTAGGAAAACTAAACAGTGAAAAAAAGAACTCGGGTGGCCGAAAGGGCCAATGCCAATGCATGACGAAGCTGTTTGGCTCTTTTCTTAAAGCAAAAGAAACGAGAAAGTAATCTTTTCTCTCTTTTTCATATAAACCTTTGTTCTTTAAATTCCTTTTCGACTTTATGTTTAATATTTCAGTACCAAGATATGAAACTCTCTTCTATGTGTTTCACGAGTTTGAACTCTTAAAACCACAAAATCTGCCACTATCAACAAAAAGTTAGGATTCAAACAAAAGCATATTGTTTCCCTTACGTATAGGCAATTAGAACACAGTCATATGTATAATGGTTACAATGCTAGTTTACGTTGTGATTATTGTTTAGCTAATTCAGTCATTATTTGTAAGTTTTGGCAATGCTTAAAACTTTTCTTTTTGCTAAAATATGCTTAAAACGGTGGGTTTAAGCATGGAAACTCTTACCTAAATTGGAGGGCGAACCCAAAGGCGATTAGGGTTTTCGAAGAGTTTGCCGCAAGCAACTGGTCTCGACGTCGATGTTGGCGCCGGAGACCCAAACCGTGTCGGGGTCGGATTCGCAAGGAAGCAAGGTACTATCGGAGAAGCAGGTGAAGGGTTCATGGGTGAAAGCGGTGGAGAGTGGCCCGTCGCTCTCTGAGCATGTGTTAGAAATAGGAGTGAGTGATGGAAAAGAAGTCGTTGAGGTTCCGGACGATGTGATAGCAAAGTCTGTTCCTCTATGGGATGATCTATTGGAAGGCAGGTTCCTAGCTAAGGCACCACATGTGGC
>OVBX01007052.1:806-11208 GCA_900406325.1 Erucastrum elatum
CACACCTTTGTCTCTATCTTTCGGATTCATTACATATGCTTCAATGACACGACTGCTTTTTATGGTAGTGTATGTTCATAAAAGTAGTTATTATCCTAAAGGATACAAGAGAGAGTAATTATTATATCAAGAGTTGCAAAAGAGAAGAGTTATGTTTCTTATCTTTTGGTATTTTTTTTGTCAGCAAACACAGACTCATATAGACTCTGTAAACCAATATGGTAGATCAATGGATCCATGTGGACTACGAACGACGGTTGCTTCTTTGCACTGCGTGCGATACAGTCCGCTCTTGTGTTCTGTGTCCGAGGTACGTGGATGATCTCCGCGTGAGTGAAACTCTCCTTAAAATTCTTCGTATCTTCCAAGTAATTTACAAAAGCCGGTCATTCGTCTGGTTCCGAAACCAACTTCACCAACTGAGGGCAGTCTGTTGCAAAAGTAACATTATATTGCCGTAGATTCCACATACATTTCATTGTCCATATAAGAGCTTCAAATTCCGAGTGCAGGGGCGATGGACTTGCCCTCGTATTTCATTGGTATTGTTTCCTATATATATAAAGGCATTGACATTGTCTTGTAAACGCATCATATTTTTCTCAGATAAATAAAATTATTGTTTCCCTCTCAAGATACAATAAATTCTTCTTTTATACACGTTTATTTTGATTTGTTTTACGAAACTCAATTTCCATTTACATACATATGATGAAAACCAATATAAAAATAAAATTAAAATAAAAAAATAAAATAACATAAATTATTAAATAAGTCTATATATGAGATGAATATGTGAGATGAGTGAAATAATATAAAAGCTGAATAAATAAAGGTAAATATGAAATTATGTATATACAATTAGTAATGTTTCTATATGCCCGCGCGAATGCGCGGGTTCACCTCGTAATTATCTTAAAAGTAAACGATAAAGGAAATTAACACTAAAGCCGAAATGGAAAAGAAGATCCACGCTGCATCAGTTTTCTTGGAGTGATATAAGGGATATTAATTTTATAGAAATTTATACTATCATATTTCATTGCAGATTTTATTCGCATAGAAAGAAATGATAAAAATTATGTAGATACGTTACCCAAAAGTCCAAGATACCACTAGATCAGACTTTTTGGCGATCAGTTCATTGCATAATTTCTTACTAGTTAAAGCGTATTAGAATTTGATGAGTAAAGTAATTCCATATTTTTGTTTATAAATTTACTTCGTAATGAACTTGTATCTTCAATAATGAAAATAGAAACCACATATTGATCGGAAAAATAAAATATTTTGGAACCGAGATACAATAAGCACGTTTTCTTGCATTTGTATAAAGAAAGAGAATTTATTCACGTAATTCAATTAGACTAGTCACCTCAACATTTGGGTATCAATACCATAAGCAGCCGAAGAGAGAAATCTCAGGATCGGAACATCGGGTAGAGCTAGGCAAAGTTACAAAGGTGTCGTGTTAGTAACAGTCATCATATATATTATATGTGGCTGAGGATACTCATGTCCCTGTAATATATAAACACACAATTTGCCAAATACAATGATTAGACCGACTCAAGAAATAAAATGGATAGAGTTGCAGGAAGAAAATTTTGTAAAATCCGTTCGCAACTTTATAAATCTCGCTACTGCTTCCTCAATTTCATTTACTTCTTGTCCTTCTCCTTTTTAGGTTTCTTGGCGCTCAAGGTATCTAAGCCAAGAACCACTTCACGTCCTCATGACTTGGACCTCTTCTTCACTTCTGTCTCTGCCATCACCGTCTCTTCCATGTCCACCGTCGACATGGAAGTCTTCTCTAACACTCAACTTATCATCCTTACTATACTCATGTTTCTCGGCGGCCAGGTCTTCACCTCCTTTCTCAATCTCTACTTGTCCCATTTCACTAAATTCGTCTTCCCTCATAACAAGATTAGACACCTTATCGGCTCATTCAAGGCAGACCATACGATCGAGGATCGCCGTCTTGACCAAGAAAATGTTACTGGCCGTCGCGAGATTCCTAGCGAGATCAATGAAAAGGCGTCTAAGTGCTTGTACTCGGTGGTTATTTGCTACCATCTTGTAACAAACATAGCTGGCTCTATGTTGCTTCTTGTGTACGTTAGCTTTGTTAATACGGCAAGAGATGTTCTTCGTTCCAAAAAAATATCACCTCTCACCTTCTGTATCTTCACGACTGTATCGACTTTCGCAACTTGCGGGTTCGTTCCCACGAATGAGAACATGATCATCTTTCGCAAGAACTCGGGTCTCCTCTGGCTCTTAATCCCTCTAGTATTGATGGGGAACACTTTGTTCCCTTGCTTCTTGCGGTTGCTAATATGGGGATTAAGTAAGACCACAAAATGTGAGGAGTTTGGTTATATTCTCAAGAATCGCAAGAAGATGGGATACTCTCATCTACTCTCCGTTCGTCTTTGTGTTTTCCTAGGATTGACGGTGTTAGGGTTTGTTTTGATACAACTTCTTCTCTTCTGCACCTTTGCTTGGAGCTCAGAGTCTCTTGCAGGAATGAATTGGTATGAGAAGTTGGTTGGATCGTTGTTCCAAGTGGTAAACTCTAGACATACTGGAGAAACAATTGTCGACCTCTCCACACTTTCCCCGGCTATTTTGATACTATTCATCCTCATGATGTGAGTAAATTCAATTCTCTCCTCATATATTAATCTAAATCGATGCATTTGCATGGTCTATAAACTTTGATGACTTTTCAGTAAAAGAACATCAAACCTATAAAGTTTATAAATAACCAAAATATATACATTTCAAATAGCTTACATACCTATAGCTTTTTTTTTGGTCAAACATACCTATAGCTCAGTTTGTCAAGTTTCCACGAAAACTTTTACACTGGAAAACATAGAATAAAGTTTCAGTCAAGAAAAATATATCAGTCAAACAATTTTTTAAATGATTAGAAAGTTCTACGCCAAAAAGTCCGCACATCTCCATTGCTCCACAGGGTAACATTCAAACTATGGTAAATCTATATTATTAAAACTGAATATTATTTGGTATTATTTGCAAACATAATTAGCAATATATATGAGAATTATTTAGAGACATAGATATCTATATTGTTAAATTTGAAATATCTTTTGATACTATTTCGAAATAAGATAACATATTAATTATTTCTTTCTATTTACACATTTAGCCATTGCATTTATAAATAATAAGTATTTTTTTATTTCTTTTTATTTAAAGATTCTGCCACTGCATTTAAAATCAGTTAAAAAATTAATTACAATGGTATTTTATGAGGTGAAAATAAAAATACAAACTGAAATATACAGTATATATTATATAAAACAAAGTTTAAATATAGTATTGTCTTATTAAGTTTAGTCAAATATAAAAATTTCGAGAGTTCAATTTTTGAAAACAAACTATCATAACATTAATATTAATTCATAGAAAACTAATGCAAGAACTTAAAAAAGTAATATGTTGTTTCATTATAAAATAAATTTAAAAAAACAACATGCTAATATATGAATATTACAATTACATCAAATTGCATCAAGTTCTTAAAATTTTAACATTAATATTATGTACAAGTAAAAAATATTATCAAACATCTATATTATGAAATAATATATTTTACTCTATGTAGATTACAACATAAAAAGGTATATGAGATTTTCTTATAAAACCATCAGTTTATGAATTTACGTTGAACTTAAATTCAATTAAATATCCGTGTGAAATCGCGGATCAATTTCTATTTAAGTTTTATCATGAGACTAAATTCCTTTTAACGAAAACAAATAACCGGTCCTTTAAACTTTACTAGATGATTTAAGAGTTCTATCCACTAGGTCAATTATTGTCAGTCAAAACATTAAAACATATTATTGGTATACTGAAAAATGTTCATTGTGTAAGAGTTATTGTTGAAGTTCTTTATCAGACGTAACTAGAATATCATTACTAAAAGGAACTTACTAGAGAATGTGGTAGACAACATTTGTTGGAGTGATTCAGAATATATTTCCAATAAAAGATGTCGTTTCAAGGTAGTGGAGAATGTCACAGCATTCCGATTCATCTTATTCACAAAGCATCTATTTTAAACAAAAAAAATGTTATCTTATGTTCTAAAACAAAATTCTTGTGTTGATAAGGTACCTTCCCCCATACACTTTATTTATGCCGTTCACCATTAAAAAGAATAATAAAAAAGAGGAAGAAAATGATTCCGGATATGAGAAGGGACGACAAAAGAGGAGTGGGCTCTTTGTGTCACAACTTTCCTTTTTGGTGATATGCATCTTTCTCATTTCTATCACCGAAAGGCAAAAACTACGACGAGATCCACTCAACTTCAACGTTCTTAACATCACTCTTGAAGTTGTCAGGTATGTTTTCATATCTCTATATTGTATTCGGTTTATCCTCGTATTTCTGTATAGACAGGGCCGGATCTGAGAATTTGGGAGCTTAAAACATTTCTTAAGAACTCAAAAAAATTTGGGGGCCAGTGTTAATGTTTGGGGGCTTAAACCTATGTAAAAAACCGCTAAAAATTTTGGGGGCCGAGGCCAATGTTTCATTCGGCTGTCCCCAGATCCGGCTCTGTGTATATATGCATGGATCCACCTATACAAATCACGAAATTGAAGTTTTCTCTGGATGAATTTTACCTTTTAAAAAGCTAACAAGAAGAGCCCACATTTTGGTTACAAAATGCCCACAATAAAGAAGTGTAATAAATGCACCTTTCAATTTCTAAATGATAATGAGTTAGTAGCTAGACTATGAAGTAGCTTAGGCGTTAGTCATGGTTAACCGATAGATCTGATCTGTCATGAGACTAATAAAAGATTAACACCATCATTTTTTTTTTATAATATTTCGTCCTTATGAAAGACACTTTCATATACTAAACTCCGAGGTTAGTTAATTTCACGAAAACTATATTATAAGTGAAACAAAAAAAATAAATATTGTCATGGCAGTGCATATGGAAATGTGGGGTTCACGACCGGTTACAGCTGTGTACGGCGCTTGAACGTCAGTGATGGTGGCTGTGAAGACGCAGGTTATGGTTTTGCAGGAAGATGGAGTTCCAGTGGAAAATTCATACTAATAATAGTAATGTTTTATGGTAGGCTTAAGCAGTTCACAGCCAAATCTGGTCGAGCCTGGATACTTTATCCCTCGTCTTCCTGACATATGATATAGAAGTATAAAATACAAATAATCTTGTATGTCTCTTTATGGGTGATTTACTATATAAGTTTGTGTGTAGTTTTTGCATCTATCCTTGATATCAGAACATATTATGAAATAATGAGAAAACAATGTATGAAATAATGAGAAAACACTACAGATTGCTTCTGATTGCTTTTGTCTTATCTACGAACTTTTGATCCATTTGTTGTTGGATAACTTTTTTTGTCAATGAAATATTTCATTAAAAACCAAACGAAAAGATGAATTGGGCCTAAAACATGGCCCACATCACGAGTCCAGTACACGAGGAACAGAACGCAAAGCAGCTTTGGCTAGTCCATCAGCGGTAGAGTTTTTCGATCTAAGGATATGAAAGAAGGAGATTTGTGAAAACCCAGAGGAGATCGATCGGATATCGTGAACGATATCCGATGATTTCTTTGGACTGGATTTTGCCGTTTATAGCTCGAATGAGCGTTGAATTGTCGGAAAAGACCTCTAGTGTTGGGGAATCTAGAGTCTTTGCCACACAGAGGGCTGATCGAACAGCGAGGGCCTCAACGATAAGGGGTGAGGCTACGAAGGGTTGAATCGTCGCTCATCGTTGAGATTAGGGGAGGTCCAGAAAAAATCCATCCAAAGCCTGCCGTAGAAGTCGAGGCATTCCACGCCGCATCTGTTCTGCAAGAGAGGGACCTCTCTGGCTGCGTCGGTTCAAAGGCTTGGCCTTTTTTGGGTTGTGATCTAGCAGGTAAGCCACTGCTCTTCTTGATGTTATCCTGAGACTCTGACCATTGTTTAGCTAATTTCAAACCCTTTTGTGCAGTTTCCTCAGGGGAGAAAGTTTTATCCTCAAAGATCAGGGCGTTGCGGGTCGTCCAGATGGCCCAACAGATCCAAGGTAGGGCGTTAAACACGATTCCCAGGGGGTGTAGGCATACTGAGGATCGAAACTTTATGATTGCCTCCTTAAAAGGATCGTCTGCAGCTATGTGAACTGCATGTTGTAGCGGGACCTTCTCCCACACCTTTTTTGCGAAAGGACATGTAAAGAACATGTGGATACTTGTTTCCAGCCTCTTGCATCTTTTACAATGAGCTGCTAATGGAACTCCTCTTGTTTGCAGGTTGCTTCCTAAAGGGAGATCATTTTGAATAATCGACCAGAGGAAAGACTTCATCTTGGGTGAGAAATTGCCATTCCACACATCCTTCATCCAGCTAAAATCCTCTGTCTGAACAAGTGATACCCTCTCATGACAGGATGCTAACGCTCTCGCCTTATATCATGTTTTTGTTGTGTAGATGCCTGATGGTGTTGGTTGCCAGATGTAGGAATCCTCTGCTCCACTGCAGCTTGGTTGGAGGCGTTGAATTTGGTCCAGGAACTCTTGTAGCACTTCTTCTATACGGGTTTTGTTCCATTTTAAGTCATCTGTTAGAAAATCAGCCATGGATTTAAAGTTGAGTCTGGTTCGAGGTCGGATGTGGATATGATGGAACCGGTTGGATTGGACTGGCTGCGTCTTGAACCTCCATCGGACCGGCTGGATGTTGGATCTTCAATTGGATCATATCGTCAATCAGTAGCTGGTTCTGGTCGGTTTGTCCATATCGGTCAAGGATTTGTTGGACAGCCTTGGAAAATCCCTCTCGTATGACCCGTGCTCGACTCCGGGTGGTCGGACTGCGTCTAACTACGGGAACCTCTACTTGGATGGCCTCATCAGCAAGGGTCCGAGAGAGTTTGAGTTATGGAAAGAAGTGAAAGAATAATATGTATCAACATGCCTTAGTAATTAAAGGCCAAAGAAGTACTGAATTCTGAACTTCAGTATTTAGCTGAATAGCAAGCGTTTTATTTGCTTTGATGAAAGGTATGCAAGAGCAGTAGACACTTACATTGCATATTAAACTGTTATTAATTAATGTTAATTAACTAAGAAGAAGCCTACATGAAAGTTATGTTTAATCTCTAAGGTTGAGAAAATAAAAAAGGTAATGTACAAAGGTAATGTACAATTGTGATATACAAAGTTCGTATTGAAACAAAGAAACCTGTGTGTTTTATCTTTGACGTTGGTGAGTAACTCAAGTAGAGGGCACACAAGGATGGAACAAATAAATCAATGGTACAGCAGGAGCTCGTTGACACAGAAACAGAGAGTGGTGAGAACTATAAAGAAGAGATGGTCCTTCATGAAAATAAAAGCGAGAATGATTAAAAAAACAAATGGCGGTTGATGAGATGACACTGAGAAGGTCACGAAGACGAAGCTCCAAACCTAAAACCCTTAAAGATTACGTGTTGCTTGCAGAAGAAGAGGGAGAAAGGCTATTGCTTAGATTACATATTGAGCCAAGAAACTTCCAAGAGGGAAGTGAATTAAAGATTGCGAGAATGATCAATTCGTCACAGAAACAGAGGAGAAGTTCGTTGAAGATTTTATCAGGGAGATGGCCTTAAACATGATTGATCTGGAAGAGAGTGGAATGGAGAAATTACAGTATGATATGGAATGTAGGTTGAAGCTATCTTGAATATATATATATGAGGAATGTCGGATGTCTTACGACCGGACCAGAGCTATCTTGCTGTGAGTGGATGGGTTTTAATTTGGAAGAGTCACAACTATGTTAGGTATTGAACATCAGTAAACTTGTTGTGATTTTGGCTTGGCCTCTCATCACTCACGCATGGTCAGCTCTCCTCTTTTGTCACTCTGTTTTTGTTCATTCACTCTCTCTGTTTCTACTTGTTCATCACACAAGCACACACACACTCTCTCTCTTACTCTCTCCTACGTCTGTCTACATTTTCTCTTTCTACAACTCTTTTCTAATTATCAGAATTGGATACTTTTTCTTACATCAACAAAAACACATACTTGTATTAGTTTTCTCACCAACTACTACTACACACCTTAAACCTTACCTCTACTAACAACTCATAGCAACTCTATCTAGCTAAACCTAAACCAACAGTTCACTCTTTGTTGGCTTAACTAGACTTTAGTCTTCTTGTTGTTACACAACCAAGTATTTTCTTCCTTCTTCTTCCTTTCTTGCTCTTCACACTTCTTCTTCTTCTTCTTCTTTTTCTTCTTCTTCTTCTTCTTTCTTTGTTTCTTGCGCTTTAAGCTTCTTCTTCATTCAAGTTTCCTCTTTCTTATTTTTAGCTTCTTCTCAGCTACTCTCCTTTATTCTTCTTCTGTTGGAGATTCTAACCAAGGTTCAATCTCCACGCTTAAGAGTAGTTAGCTAATATAGCAAGCGGCTTCATATGCTCAGGTGAGAGCTATTCTAGAGCAGTAAACATTTGATGAAGAAACGAAAAAAAGGCAATGTCCAGTTGTGATCAAAGCCCAGACACAGTCTCCTTCCCGTCGGTTGGCGAGCCGTGCATCATACTGAGCCTAGGCCTGTAAACAACGCCCACCGTTACAGCCTACCGCTCGGATCAGGGACATGTCAGTACTAATACTAACACAACTCCCACACGCAGAGTAGGGGGCAACAGCCTAGCATATAAGTTTACAAGCTTGGGACCAGTACGCTCCCCCACTATCAAGGCGGTAAAACCAACAACAGTACAACTACCTTTAATGCCTCCACTAGAATTACAAGCTTACGTTACCAAGCTCGGCAACTGGTAAGCTGTTTTCTACTCTATATAATAATATATATTATTCATATTTTTCACGATGTGGGACAAAGATAATTCCTCGCTATGTTTTTAAACAATATAGATTTCTCCTCACTATAGAAAAAAATAGAGTTTAAATTTAAGATACATCTCCCATGCATGCCAATCAGAAGAACTATCTCCTACTTCAAAACCGCTCTGGTCTTCGCATTCATAACTATAGTCATAGACTCATAATTATTTCCAACGAGAATTCTGGTTGAAAAGAAGAAATATATGTAAATCAACGTTGAGTAATAGTATCTGAGGTGCCTCGTGGTCAAGTGATGCCAACCTCTCTCCTTTACCACCAGACATTGAGAAATTATTCATATGTTGCTATATTTGTTTGTTTTTTCCTGCGTTTTCAACAACTTATAGCTCAAGAATGTTAGACAAAAAAACAGGGAGATGAATACTTGCAAACATTGTCTCAGACAAGTATAAATGTTACAGATTTCGATTCTCAAAGGAGTCTTGAACATTGCCTAGCTAGACAAGTATAAACTTTGCCTAGTTCTTTAAAAAGTCTCGTTTCAAATTTTGTGTATATTTATGTCAATATGATTGCTTATGTTTGCTTTAATGATCTAAGCATCCAAGATGAAATCTCTGTCTGCATACAAAGAAAAGAGATTTATATGTAAATGTTACAGATATCAATTCTCAAAGAGGTTCTATGCAGAGAAGTAAACAAATACAAGAAAAAAGAATTGGGTAACTGGTTCAATCGTGATCGCTCCATATGTCGATAGGAACCGCGCAGCAATAGCCTCACACATCCTCTCTCCGGGATGATAATGGTGGAATTCCTCTTAACACTGAGCTCTGTGGCCGGCCAGTTAATCCAGACACAGATCTCGTACGTCGGCTCGGATCAGGGACGGGCTAGTCCCACACGCAGCCATTCTTGTAGCTCTCAGAATAGGGACGGTACGGGCGAAACCATTATCACCAAGGAGAGAGATTGAGTCAAGTAGGCTTGGATACCGATCTTATAGTTTGTTTTAAAAAACTATAGAGAATATATATATACAAATATGATATTCATATATTCTCTATAGTTTTTTTTTGCCGACATAT
Source organism: Erucastrum elatum (assembly GCA_900406325.1). Classification (NCBI taxonomy): domain Eukaryota; kingdom Viridiplantae; phylum Streptophyta; class Magnoliopsida; order Brassicales; family Brassicaceae; genus Erucastrum; species Erucastrum elatum. The sequence goes on from OVBX01007052.1 coordinate 10,777, forward strand.
GAAAATATGTAAATATGTAAATTTACTTAAATTTTATATTCTTATTTGTATTCCAAATTAAATATGTAAATCAATACGCGTGACATGTCATATTCCTAAATATGTAAATTTATATAAATTTTATATTTCTATTTGTATTCCAAAATAAATATGTAAATCAAAGTGTGACATGGCAAGATCATAGTCACAATTACCATAAATTAGTATGAATTGTGCCATGTCATATTTTTTATGTGTCATGTCATCATTTATTTTTTGAAACTGATTCTGGAGAAGACATGTGACGAAATCACTTCGCAAATAATATATAAGGGATACTTATTAAATATATATATATATATAACAAACTAATGATCTTACGATTAGAATTATTTTTAAAAATTGTAGCAATTTTTGGAAGGTTTAGTAATACAAATTGTATAATTATAAAAA
>OVBX01007054.1:0-11207 GCA_900406325.1 Erucastrum elatum
ATCTGGTAAGCCGCTGATGTAATCTATGGAGGACATATCGACTGGATCAAGACTTCAAAAGCCTGAACAAAAATCACATGAAATATGAGAAAAATCGAACAGAAACTAAAATATTTTTTTTTTACTGAATATTAGCTAAATAAGTTTAGGGAAAAAGCTAACCTTGATATCTGAACCCAGAAGTGGAGCTGGAAGAAGATGACACTTTAGGGATTTAAAGAAAGAAAAAAATCGCAAAGATTAGTTGAGTTTCTAACGTAACATTTGATTATATATTTATTTGTTTGAGCGTGTGAAGTAGTCACAGTTAATATTTTGAGTTAATTAGGTAGATATACACAAAGAATAGAGATACCATTAGTTGGGGGGGAAATGGTAGAATTGGGGGGGAAAAATTTGGGGGGATATAATGTATGGGATNATGGGATGCAAATAGAGAATAAGGTGAGTGTATAGAATGCAAATTCCCTAATATTTTATTGTTTAATTTTGCTTCATATATCCTCTGCGTTCTGACACATAAGATTTGTTCAAGCTTCTAGGCAGCATTGTGGATGTTTTGTTCGGCAGACACTTTTTTTTTTTTTTTTTTTACTCAACGTCAACTTTCATTATCCAATCCGTGAACGCGGGATTACAACCACACAAGTTTTCACCCGAAGTACAAACGACGCAATCTAGTAACACCTAGAATCACTAAGTTGGATTCTACGCTACCTAATCGGAATCATCGCTGTAACTTTCACCACACTAAACCAAGTTCATCTCACGACTCGAGATAAACCGGTTCTTCAACCCTAAAATTAGACCCCAAACAGACATAGTAAATCACAGGAAATACATGGAAGTAAACCGGCTAAACGTTCTAATCCAACTTATGAGCCTCTAATGATAATACAATCAGTACGTGTCTCAATAGATTCAACACCACAGGTGCATACCGGCCACACATCATATCTTCCGGCTATCACTATCCCGCTTCTAAGCCTGAAACCGAACAAGGACGTCCGGAATGAAAGCGGACCTTGACGTCAACAAACGAACACAACTCCAAGTCTTGGCGAGCAAAAGGTATGAAGACCAACCACCGGAGCGACCACGGGACCGTCACCGGTGCTGGGATGAAAGTCTCCACCGCGCTTCCACCGCAAAGGCCTCTCCTCCGGTTGACTCCTCCGTCGTCGAAGCACTGTGCCACGCGTCGTCTCTCCGAGAACCGAAAAGACAAGCCTCTGCTCGCCACTGTTAAGCCTTTCCTCCAAACCGTCTCACTGCCACAAGGGAGAGTAGATCCGGTCTTGGTGAGGTGTCTCGCCGTGTCACGCGCCGTCATCGTGACGATAGAGTTGTAGATCTGAGAAACGGAAAACTAGATCTGTCGCAACCGTCGGTCCTAAAAGCCGACTCCCTACTCCACCGTTCTTCCGTGGGCCTCGTCGTCCCTCCATAAGAGGTCGGCCGTCTCCGTCGACTAAGAAAAGTCTCCGGAAGGACACGACAACACAGAGATTCACACATATCGGCTTGGGTTGAGCGTGGAGATGGAAGCAAAAGAAAAACGAGATTAAGGGGTAGAAAGATGTGCCTCCGACGCCGTCGAATCGACGTCGGAGCTAGGGTTACGTCGTCTAGTTTCTGGTGTCCGCAAGCTTCGGGAGAGAGAAGACGCTTCTTTTTCCTACCTAAACTTTGAATGATAGTAATTGTTCGGCAGACACTTTAATGCTTCACTGTGGCTTATTTGTTTCCAGCTGTTTGACATGACAAATACATTTTGTAATTTGAGATCTCCCATCTGAAAACTATGCATAGGAGAAATAAAGTAAATACATTATGTAACTAGCCATTACAGTCTTCAGTGTTGTTGTTGGATCATAACTTTTGATGAACAGTTTGTCATTCGTCTCCAACCATTAACATTATTTTAGTGTCAAAATTACAACATTTTAATGTAATTTTAACATTAAAAGTAACTCCGTCTCTAACTATAACACCAAAATTACAATATATATATTAAGTTTCTTATTTATCATATATTTAATTATATAATTTTATTAATAAAACATGTGAATATATTTTAGTAGAATGATACTGTTTTATTACGATAAATAGTATTACACCAAATTTGGTGTAAAAGTTTTATGTTACACTAAAATTGTGTGATTTCTTTTTAATTGGGTTTGAAAGCTTTTAATATAAAAATCACACTAAAATAGTATTTTACATTTGGGTTGGAAATAATCTTAGTTAGCATATATTAGATATATATATATATATATGTTTATTTAACATGAAGATATAATGTTGAAAAGAATATCTATATATTTATATAAAGTTAATTTTTTTAACTTTTAAGACATGTCACCTATGATTTTACGTTATAAAATTGTGATGCGTGGTAACGATACATGTCCTTCTCATAAAATATTTGTTGTGTTGTGTTTATATACGAGATGGATCTTACAAATGTTGGGATCTTAGGCTATGTAGGTTTTAATGTACAAAAGTCCAGTTCGTTTGTGAGCTAATCTTCTCCACAATGTCTACCATTTAGGTTTCACCTCTTCTTCGATATCTGGAAAGCTTCAACAACAATAGTGACTTCCGATGAGATTTTCTTGCAGATATCTTCATGGAGAATCTTTTCATCGAACTAAGTTCGTTTCGTTTCTACTGGAATTCTTCTCTTCCGAATCGTTATGAAGTGCATTGAATCATTAACATTAACGACTGTCTTAACTCTTCGATCCACTCTTCCTCATTCGACATCTGCACTTTTTTCCAAAAAGTACATCTCCAACTATAAAAAAGTAAGCCTTCACCCACTTAACATCATCCTCAAAATATATCTCTCTGAATTCTTACCAGGTTTTCAATCTAAAAAGTTTAATTTTTATTTGTTTCTTGCTCTCCTTCACTTAATTTGTTTGTTTCTAATTTACATCACTAGAATGTCACGGTTCCGATCAGTACATACACTCGGATCCGGACCCTGTACTAAAACATACATCAACACATAATATATTTAAATTCCATATATCAACCAACATAATTTGGTTTTTACATACACTGACCAATTTTGATTGGTCAAAAATAACAGATGTTGAGCTATCTGTTAAATATTTGATTACGTGTCATCATAAAATAATCATGGCTTTTCATATTTTAAGTAATTCATAATTAATAAAACATATTTATTAAAAATGGCAAAATATTATTATAACTGATAATTTCAAAAAAGAAATCTAAAAAAAATCAAAATTAAAAATAAAACATTTTTTTAAAAAAGTATGATAATTGTACTCTTTCTATATGTTAGGTTTTGGTGTGAATGGAGCTTCTTTGATAAGTAAAATATATTTTAGTTTCTTTACAGTTTGATTAGCAATTTATTTAATGTTAAAGTAATTTATTATTTTTAAGAACTTCACTGATAAATTAATTTCTTATTAAACAAACATAAATTTACTAAAATAAATATCATTTTAATAAATAATACCAATTGATCTCTTTATAAATATGTAAAATTTACATAAAACATTTTTAACCGTTTTTCTTTTCTATATTTATAAAAAAAATATTTAATTTATATTTGAAATTATAATTTATATTTCATTTTTAGCTTTTTGAATTTTTAAACTTTTCCTTTTTTCCAATTTTTTATATATTTTTTTCTTATTATTTGTTTTTTTTTAAAAAAAAAAACCGACATCTCATCATGAAATAAGCAGTACCGGTCACCCAGTTGGCTTGAAGAACAAGTAAACCTTATTGGAAGTTTCTTATGATTAAAACGTCCTTTCAAAATTTAACATGATAGTGAAAAAAAATCAGTATTTAAAGCTTTAGAATATGACACTCTTGAAGTTTAAAATGCGATTTTTTTCTATAAATAAAGTCTTTCTTGAGGACTTACAACCGTGTAGACTTATTTTTTCACAACAGAATTACCAGTAAGAAAGTAATCAGGAATACCACAAAAACTTGTCTGTCTTTTTGTGGTGAAATTGGCAAATCCATCGTCCAGTTCCAACATACTCGCTTCATCGGGTATGTTTTAGTTGTATATTATTTTTGGTCCTTCTAAATTAATACATCACAGATTTTTAGGAAAAAGAAATTGAGAACAAAATCTAATACATAGTAATTGTAATTTATTTTCCACCTTTTTTAAAATGCTACTTTTATTATTATAGTAACTGTAATATAATTTATCTTATTAAAAATGGAAATGTATCTTGGATTCTTGATTTTTTATTTTTGTTATGTGTAGAATACTAGAATTCAAAGATTTTCTGACTTTTTTTGTGGTTGAACATATCTTTTAGTAGATAAATTTGTAGGAATTAAAGACTAGCTACTTTGACAAAGAATCATATAAATAAAGCATTTCTGACTTTTTCTTTCTCACAACAAAAGTGACAAAGAAAATAATGAATATCAGAAAGACTTCTGTGATATTTTTTCTTGTTGTGGTATTAGCAACATCGTCATTGTTCAATTCCAACGTTTTAGCCTCACCGGGTATAAAGTTTTTTTAAGAGTATATTTTTGAATGTTTTCTTTTTGAAAATTTAACTTAGTGAATGTTATGTATATGTGTGTGTATATATATTTATTTATTTTTAACTTGGATTTATTTGTGCAGTTATCAATTATGGGGATGGATATACTGATTGCATAAAAATTTGTACAAGCTATTGGGGAGACCAGGGATGCCGAGCTGAGTGCAGAAACAAGAATTACTCAGAAGGAAAGTGTGTAGGTCATGTACCACGATTTCAGTGTTGTTGCAAAAAATGATAGAAACTGAACATCTTACTAGACAACTGGTTGTTTGAGGTTGATTAATGTCATTCTATAGTATAAAAATATTCTTCATTATCTTGTTTGTTCTTCAATAAAATAATCTAATTATATTTGGCTTACTGTGTTTCTATTATCATATTAAGTTTTTTTTTCAGTTTACACGAGTCTGATTAACATATAAAATATTTGACAGTTCATCGAAAAATATTTAAGAAGATATTCAAATAAGTTAATATACAAATTAAACTTAAACCTTATTCCAACGAAGAAAGATGTACGCACATATCAATTATTATTTTACCTCTAGAGATCTAGTATATATATTTATAGAAGTTGTTGCAGATGAGTAATGTTGTATAGATAAATCCTAAGGTTACTACGAGTAATTAGCCAATTATTATTAATCTAATTCATTAGCCAACTAAGTATCCTAGTCATCGTTGTAAATACTCTATCGGTTTCATAATACATGAAATTTTGATCCATTGCACAAAGATTATGAAATTGTCTTTCTCTAAAAAGTTATCTTAAAAATATAATTTAAAACTTATTCAACCAATTACAAAATGACTATAATATCTAATTGCTTACTCAATTTCCAAAAAAGTTTAAAATAACATATACTCCCTCCGTTTCATATTAAGTGTCGTTGTAGAGAATTTTTTTTCAAAATAAGTGTCATTTTTGCATTTCAATGAATTTATTAACTTTATACTCTATTTTATTTTTTTATTGGTTAAGATTTATGGGTAATGGTGTTTTTATATAGGAATTATGCAAAATTAATTGATTTTTTAATATGTGTGCATGAGCTTAGAGTGACACTTATAATGAAACAGAGTGAGTAAAAATCAAAACACCATCTATTTTAAAACAACAAAAAACATTCTAAAACATCATCTATTATGAAACAGAGGGAGTACCTAACTAGATCTGGATCCACACGACAACGCGGATATTTATTTTCGTTTACAGTTATATAAACATTTTGTTTTCACTTCTCAATTAGTAAATGTTATATTAATCACATATATGAGATGCGTAAATTTAATGTTTTTCAAACATAACGATATTAGAGTATACTTGTTTTCATCAAATAGATTGTTTTGAACTTTCACATGTATTTGTTTCTTTTTCTTTATTTTTTTTATTTGTTAGATTAGTATTTCATTACTGAATAAATAAATGAATAATAAATAGAAATAGAACTTGATAAAATATTAAAATATTATCATCTGTAAAGATAATGTAATATTTCACAAATTAAGATAGTTTAAAAACACTAAATTAATAGTTCATATTTTAATATTATAAAGAATTTAGCTAAATTTTTAATTTTATATGTATATCTATTTATTTTAGATTTAATTTTAGTCATATATTTAAATGTTTCTTTAAATATTTCAAATATAATAATTTATAGTTTACATGTTTGTAACTTTTTTAAAACCACCACATGTATTTTTTTTATTATTATATATTTATATCATTGTATTTGTATTTAGTTATATATGCATGAAAAGCATATTTGATAATTATTTTGGATTTATTATTTGTAATTAACATATTTTAATTTATATGTATATATATTTATTTTAGATTTAATTTTAGTCATATAGTTAAATGTTTTTTTAAATATTTTAAATATAATAATTTATAGTTTACATGTTTTTAATTTTTTAAAACCACCACATGTTTTTTTTCATTATTATATATTTATATCATTGTATTTGTATTTAGTTATATATGCATGAAAAACATATTTGATAATTATTTCAGATTTAATTTATGTTAAATTTTTATCTACCCTTTAAATATTGCATAATAACAATATTTCATTGCTAATTACAAAATTAGTGAAATATATACATACATTTTTGAAAATTAATATATTGTTAAAATATTTAAATAAACATAATAACTTTCTTTTAATATGATTTATTTTCATTATATAATTGATAAAAATGATAGATACTTATTTTTCATTTTGTATATGATAACTGAATATATTTGTGTATAACAACATTTCAAAACTAGTCACACAAATTATTTTTGAAAATTAAGTTTTGTTAAAATATTTTTAAACAGTTTTTTTCGAATTTTGATATATATATATGATTTAAATATAAGTTGGATTCAATAAATTGTTACTCTTATTTATGAAACCCCTCAAATATTGAGAAGTTATTGTTTTTATATAATATTATTGTTATTAATGATTGAATAATGATATATTCTATTTAATATAAAAGTTAATCATGAATTAAAAATGTAATGTGGGCAATTTAGTAAATAGTCTATTTTATAAAAAAATTACACATGAATGAGAAGTCATGACTTCTCTTTTAATATAATAGATTAACAGAGTTTAAGTCAAAATTAGGATTTGCGTGATTTCTTAAGATTGGACTTAAATTTCAGTTTTTTATTCTTTAATGTATGTTTTGGCATGCAAAAAGAGTTAGGGTGTGTATTTTTTCATCGACCTAGTTAATGCATGGATTTCAAACTTTTGATTATTTAAAGTATGTTTTGACATGCAGTAGAAGTTGGGTAAGTATTTTCTCAACGATTATTAGTTCGGGCATGAATAAGCTGTTTTCCCAACAATAAAGTATGCCATAACCTACGGGCTAAGGGTGGCGAAAGTATCTGGAAATTTTAATTCGATCCAAAAAATTTGAATATCCGTAACTTAAAGAATTAAACCAAATACTAAAATCTAATATCCGTCAAAGACGAAGCAAATCACAAATATTAATATTCTTTAAAAACGAATATCTGATCCGTTATATACATATATATGTATACATGTTTATAGAATTATATAATATATATACTTTATATCTCTGTATAAGTTTTATAATGTTTTTTTCCACAAAATTAATTATTTAGTTATTAATTTTTTTGAAAGTATATAATTTAAAAAAAAAAACTGTAATGAAATATTATTATTTTATATCAGATTTTCTTCTTTAATCATTTATCTTTTTTTTTTAGCGGTTCGAATCGGATATCCGACAAAAACCAGATATTTACAGATATTCGGAAGACCGAATATCCGAAAAGTTACTGATCAGAAATCGAAAAATCGATTATTCGTACGGAATAAAGTGGAACACAAATATCTTTAAAATTATGGATATCCGCTTCATGCCCACCTCAGCATCACATGTTTGCATCTTAAGTAAAAAAGCATAACTAACAAAAACCTCCTGAAACTTTCCATCCAACGTTACTAGTTACTTTGTAACTCTATTGGCTAGCTCTTGTTTTTTTGGCATCAAAAGGCTGTTCCATTATTCAAACTTGAGGGGGTCTGGGAATCCAGACCGGAATAGAACAACCAAAGTAGCAAAAATATTTATGAAAAGTACGAGCAGTCCTACCTAGTGAATCAGCTATAGTATTTTAAGTCCTTGGAATGTAGCAAATGTTGAAGTTCGAGTAGCACATCTTGATTGTGTGAATCATCTCCAGCTCTGTTGAAAAATTTGGCCAAGATTGTGGCTCCGTCAGCATTTTAATCAGATCCTTACAATCCATACCAAAATTCTGGCACTCCGAGTGTTGCAACATGGTCTCCATAGCTCATCTTAACGCTTCTAGCTCTGAGTGTAACGTTGACTCCCTTCTCCTCGTATTTCTAGCTCCCATGAGCTGGACAATTCCCCCGCTATCCTTCCAGACCCATCATATCCCACTGAAATGATCGGTAGAGGTTCATGAGCCATCCACCATGCAGATTTCACCCAAGCTTAAGACTTGTGGTGGCGAAATAATCTGATTCATCGGTACAATCACTTTAACATCATGCCAAGCTTGGCATTCACCCTCTGCATACCTGACTAGTTCAGTTGGGTCCCTCTCTATTCCTCTGAATAGTTTATCATTCATAGTTTTCCAAATGTACCAAATAATCCATGGATATGGGTCCCTATCATCATCTGGCTCCATGATACTATTCTTCCTCCAAAAGAGATAATCCATATTATTATATAAGTTGGGGCTAGGGAAAACAAGTGGGTTGAACGGTGTAGATGATTATGCTCATGCTTGCAGTGCTGGTGGGCATTCAAAGATCGCATGAGTGGCTGTTTCTTCTGGTTCTCCACATCTCGGGGAGAAATTATCACACCTCATATTCCTTCGTACCAGATTCCTCGTGACTGCAACATGTCATGTTATTAATTGCCAAATAAGATGACGAATCTTTTGTGGCGCATCTACTTTCCAAGCAAAGGTTTGGAGTTTAGTTATACTGGCTTCCAAAACTTGTTTGTCTTCTTCTTCCTTTAAAATATTTGTGGCTACCCAGTAACCAGATTTGACTGTATATTGTCCATTCTTTATATAACTCCAGCAGTATGTATCACGTCGATGAGTTGGGCTTATGGCCAAACTCTGAATCATGGGTATATCCTTATTGTCTATATATTGTTCCAGCAAACGGCTGTCCCACTCTTTCGACTCAAAATTAATAAGGCTGCTCACTGTCATTTCTGGATGAACCGCTGGAGCTCTAGGGTGCGCTGATCTCGCTGGTATTGACGGAATCCATAGATCCTGCCACACTTTCACTTTATAACCTGAGTGCACTTTATTCCTAATTCATAACCGTAAGAGTTTCCTCGATGCCACAATATTCGTTCACACATAAGATGGGGTATCTACTGCGCTTACTCTTAACGGCAAGCTCAACCGGTAATATCTTCCCTTTAATACCTTTGCCACTAGCAAATCCGGAAACTGAATAATGCGCCACAACTGTTTCGCTAACAGAGCTAAGTTGAATTCATGGATCATATGAAATCCAATTCCTCTTTCTTCTCTAGGTGCACACATTTTTTCTCATGTAGCCCAGTGGATTCCTCGCTTCGGGGGATTTGAACTCCACCAAAATTGTGCAATAACACTTGCAAGGTTGTCACAGATTTCTAATGGAAGCAGGAAACTAGACATCACATAGGTCGGTAGGGCCAGTAAGATTGATTTGATAAGTACTTCATTTCCTCCTTTTGATAGCCATCTACCAGTCCACCTGTTTACTTTATGTGATAGCTTATCTTTTAGGAACGCAAATAGCTTACATTTGGATCCACTAATATCCTCTGGAATTCCCAAGTATGTCCCCATTTCACCTTCATTTTGGATACCCAGAGTATCTTTGATATGCTGTCTCTCAATAGCTGGGATCCTCTTGCCAAAGAGCAATGAGGATTTGTCAAAATTAATACATTGTCCAGATGCCTGTCCATACTTCCTGACTATTTTCATAACTTCTTCACACTCACGGAGCTCCACTTTGCAAAAGAACAAGCTATTGTCAGCAAAGAGAAGGTGAGATACCCGGGGGTGCGACTCGCATCCCCGTTATCTTCTCTTGATTCTTTGCTTGACTAAGAAGACTAACGAGCGCTTCTGTGCATAGAATAAATATGAAAGGCGACGAAGGATCTCTCTGACGTAGGCCTCTCTCTGGAACTATGTTTCCTTTTGGCTCTCCATTTATCAACACTTTGTATTTAACCGAGGTAATGCATCTGGTTAGCTCTTGTTAATGTATCCAGTTACGGTTAGTAAATTGTAACCCTCCAGGAAACTGACAACTAGATTAGAACTTGAAACGTGTAAAATCTCCCAAAGTCTACTACTGTCTACGGCTACGAGACCCTTACAGAGTATGTTGAGATGATGAATACACTTCGTCACTAAATGAAATCGGGTGGGCCTTATAAACAAGTGTTGGGCCTTTGGGCCTTTAGTGTAAAAGATATTTAAAATTAGTTCGGAGAGGTTTCGACTTCAAGTCTTCAAATGCGACGGACGATTTTGGCAAGTTCAGAAAATAATAGTTTTTAACATTCACCTTCAAAGTTGTACGTAATTTCAGAAAGATAACATTATATAAGCTTACTTTTTGTATTACGGTTATCATTTCTTAAAGATATTTTATTTTGAAAATTTTAAGTGTTCGTTTCGTATGTCACTGTAAATACATCACATAAAGACGTAAAAAAAGAGTAAATACATCACAAGTAAACCAGAAANAAAAAGTAAACCAGAAACAAAAAGAACTCTAGTCTAGGCCAATCGTTTTATTAATACAAAATGAGTAAGACTTTCGCTGACTGACTCAGCATAACTATTAATCTCATAAACGTGAACCGTAAGGCTTAATCTGTATAACACGTGCATGTTTTGCAATGATAATGCTGATGAGTGATAAATATACAGTTTTATTAGATAGCAAACGATAATGCTCAAACTTTCCTGCGCTTGTGAGACCTTATGTTAAACAAAATAAAATAACAATGAAATCATAGCCAACACACCAACCTAAAAATTAAAGGCAACAAAACACCTATGCAAGCAAGAAAAGAAAAAAGAAAGTTGTC
>OVBX01007055.1:0-11207 GCA_900406325.1 Erucastrum elatum
ACCCTCAAACATTCTCTTGAGCAATTAATCATTGCTCACAACTTGCAATTTATATTTAAACTATCTCAACCTAGCTTAGTCATTAAGGATTAACATCTTTTGTGTTCCTTCGCTCCCCGTGAAATCGATCCCTAAGTACTACATCTGAACCTCTTATTTGAGAGAGTAATTCACTCNGCTGAGGACAAGACGCTGTGGCATCGGAGATTAGGACATCCTGCATTTGGTGTTTTAGGAAACTTGCCTTTTGTTTCTGGTGTTTTAGATAATAAAGAGAAATTTGGTGGTTGTGACATTTGTTTTAAGTCAAAACAAACTCGATGTGTGTTTTCCGAGAGTTTTAATAAAGCTTTAGTTCCATTTGAGTTGATACATGTTGATCTATGGGGTCCCTATCATAAACAATCTTCATGCGGTGCAGTGTATTTCCTTACGATTTTTGATGACTTCTCGAGAGCCGTTTGGATACACTTATTGCTCGAGAAGAGTGAAGTCAAGACAATCCTACCAAATTTTTGTGCTCTAGTTCAAAGACAGTTTGGTCGCTCAGTGCAGAGGGTAAGGAGCGACAACGGTACCAAATTTACCTGCTTGTCCAAGTACTTTATGGACAGTGGCATCATTCACCAGACGTCGTGTGTAGCCACTCCACAGCAGAACGGTCGTGTAGAGAGGAAACATCGCCATATCCTCAATGTGGCGAGATCACTGATGTTCCAAGCAAGTCTTCCTGTCAAGTTCTGGGGAGAATGTGTTCTCGTTGCATCTCATGTCATCAACAGAACACCTTCCAGTCTGTTGCAAGGGAAGACACCTTACGAGGGCTTGTATGGCAAGGCACCGAATTATGATGATATCAAAGTGTTTGGTTGCTTGTGTTTCGCCCACAAGATATCCGTGACAAAGACAAGTTCAAGGAGAGGAGTAGGAGATGCATTATGGTTGGTTACCCATACGGGAAGCGAGGTTGGAAACTATACGATCTGGAGAGTCATGAGTTCTTTGTGTCTCGTGATGTAGTGTTCAAAGAGGACACATTCCCTTATCTTGACGATCAACTCGATCTTCAAGGAAGCAACGAGTTGCCTGGGTTCCACGGTATAGGAGAAGTAGATGAAGAAGATGTGAGTGTGGAATCCAGGGGGAGTGCAGATGGTGCGATTGAGGAACCGTCTGAGACACAAGGAAGCAAGAATGTAAGCGAGGAAGTGACAGAACAGAGTACTGTAACAGAGAAGACGGTGACTGCAGAACCTATGGTTGAGATCGGAGCTGTGAGCCCTGTTCAAGAAGAACAACTGCTGGGAAGAGGAAACCGTGTTCCACAACCTTCAGTAAGACTCAAAGATTACGTCACATACAATGCTCAGCGTCTTCTCGATAAACATAACGTCGCTCCAATCTCACCTGCAACAACTCCGTCAAGGTCCTCTAACTCGGTCCAAGGTAACTCATCATATCCACTCTCCACTTATGTCACTGATGCTGTGTTTTCAAAGAAACATCAAGTGTTCCTCGCAGTTATCACAGAAGGGACAGAACCGAAGAACTTCAAAGAAGCTATGGAGGATCCTGTCTTCAGAGAAGCTATGACTGTGGAAGTGACAGCTCTCGAAGAGGAAGGAACATGGGATGTAGTGAAGCTTCCTAGAGGAAAGAAGGCTCTATCATGTATGTGGATATACAAGTACAAGTACAACGCCGATGGCACTGTGGAGAGACCAAAGGCTCGACTAGTAGTGTGTGGAAATAGACAAGTTGGGGGAGAGGACTATGACAAGACGTTTGCCCCCGTAGCCAAGTTAACTACGGTTAGAACTCTATTGGAAGTAGCCGCTGCTAGGAACTGGGAAGTGCACCAGATGGATGTGCATAATGCATTCCTCCATGGTGACTTAAAAGAAGAAGTCTATATGCAGATGCCTCCTGGTTTTTAGTCGAACGCACCTGGTAAAGTATGCAAGCTGAGAAAGTCTCTCTATGGTCTGAAGCAGGCACCTAGGTGTTGGTTTGCTAAACTAACTACAGCATTGAAGAGGTTTGGCTTCAAGCAGTCTTACTCAGATTACTCGCTGTTTACATATATCAAAGGAGACAAGTCGCTGCGTGTGCTTATCTATGTAGATGATTTGATATTGACTGGGAACGACTCGACGATGATGAGCAAGTTCAAAGTATATCTAAATGAGTGCTTCAAGATGAAGGACCTAGGAAGAGCCAAGTACTTTCTAGGAATCGAAATAGCAAGGGGACCGGAAGGAATGTTTCTGTCGCAAAGATAGTATGCCTTGGATATTATAGCAGAAGCAGGGTTACTTGGATGCAAACCTGTCCTAACACCGATGGAACAGATTCACAAACTGTTGTCTGATGCTGGACCGTATTATAAGAATCCTGCTCGTTTTAGACGATTTGTGGGAAAGCTTGTGTATCTGTCTATCACTAGACCTGAGCTCAGTTATGCTATACATGTACTTTCACAAGTTATGCACAGGCCTAGAGAAGCACATTGGGACGCAGTTGTGAGGGTAATGAGATACTTGAAAGGGTGTCCAGGTCAAGGAATTATGTTGAACGCTGTGAGTGATCTTCGTCTTCGTATATTTTGTGACGCGGACTGGGCAGCTTGTCACAACACAAGGCGTTCACTGTCTTCGTTCATTACTCTGCTAGGAGACTCTCCGATCTCTTGGAAGACCAAGAAACATGACATTGTATCACATTCATCTGCAGAGGCAGAGTACAGGTCCATGGCAGCTGCGCTACGAGAGCTCAAGTGGTTAAAGCGACTTCTCAACGACATGGGAGTTCAACACAAAGTTCCAATGGAGATGTTCTGCGACAGCAAGTCAGCTTTATACATAGCAAACAATCCAGTGTTTCATGAGCGCACGAAACATATAGAATCGGATTGTCATAGTGTTCGTGATGCAATTCAGGACCGTCTGATAGTGACCAGACATGTGCGCACGACGGAGCAGCTCGCGCATATCATGACCAAGGCGTTGGGAGCTCCGGCGTTCAGTTACCTGTTGTCCAAGTTAGGTGTTTGTAACCTACATTCACCTACTTGAGGGGGAGTGTTAGCGTAGTGATGGTTTGGTTCGGTTGAGATTGGTCTAAGGTTACTTGAGGATCACGAGATAAGCTTGAGGAGAAGATAAGCTTGTATTGGAGTTGTTAGAGAATATACGTAGAATATGTAGATAACGATAACGATGTATCTATTATGAGATCTTGTATCACAAGTATATATTGTAACCGAGATCGTATGAATACAACAGCACATTCTCAACACTTTCTTCCTTAGTTTACAGTGACGTAAGCAAGACGAGTCTTCTTCTTCTTCTGAGCTCGTGAGAACAGAAAGAGGTAGAGAAAGAGAGATAGAGAGATGTGAGAGAGATAGCATAGGTGTATGTATCTTGGGAGTTGGGATCTCTTGGGTTTATCTTCTCTATTCTTTTCTTGTAAGGTTTGATCGGGTTGTGATCAATGGGTGAGTGATCTTCATGTACTGCATGGCCGAGGCAGTTTCCGGACTACCTATTGAACTTGGGGACTTGGGGACCGCAAGGTCCTAACCGGATCCGGATGTAACCGTTAGTTAACACGGTAAACCAGGTCACATCGCTTTTGTTCGTTGCTAGAAGCTTGTTTCTGGTTTCTTGAAAGTTCATCAATGGTGATCAAAGGGGTTTGATTCTCAACAGTTACTTTATCTCTCTCTGTTCTCGTCGTCGTCATGGTTCGTGAGAATGACAAACTCAAGCCTAATTTTAATTTGCCTCCATATTGATTTTTTTAATTGAATCAGACCGGATTCTGGTTAATGTGGGTCACTGTTTGTAAAACGCTATTTACTAATCTATATACAACTTTTAAACAATATATATTAGAGAGAGAGAGAAATATTAAGAATGGGTAATTAAGTAAATTTGTATTTATATAAGTATATTTTAAAAAAAAACTTAAATAATGATGTAATTTTCAAATTTTATTCTTACTTGAGTGCATTTCTCCAAATTTTCTTTTTTTATTTATTTAAAAATTGGGAGAATTTATGCATGGTCTTCTGGGAAAGACGAATTTGTTAGTAGTTATTTACAGTGGATGTTTTAAGATTTCGTAAAAAATAAAAAAACTATTTTTTATTCAAATTTGTAAATCCGTCTGTTGGTTTGCTGTGTAATTTGTCTCTCTTTGTGCTATCAGTATCGATGCTAGAGAATTCTAATTGGGTGGATTCATGCATGTTTAAGAAACTTTTCATGTAGGACATCTATGAGTCTGACCGAATAACCTTTTTAGAGTAAAACTCTAGAGTAAAATTGGTTTTCAGCTGAGTTGCGCTGACAAAATAACTAGGGTTGGGCATTTTATCTATTAAATTTGATTCGATTTGTTATTTATTTTGATTCAATCCAAAAATTTCGGATATTCGTAAACTTTCGAAGCAAACCAAATAGTAAAAAATCAATATCCGTTAAAACCAAAGCGAATAATAAATATTAAAATTTTGGGATGCATATAGCCGATCCGATTCGGTAATATATAAATACATGTATAGGTTGATTATATTTAAATTTGTAAATGTATAAAATTACATAATTATTATTTTAACATATAATTTGACAAATTCTATTCACATTATTATTTATATAAAAGTATTACATAAAAGAAAGAGAGAAAATTATGATTCAAAAATTTAAGTTTTGTGTTACTATAATTGTTAGCTAAGTTTTACAAATTTTGAAAATATGTAGATTCAATACTTATTTTAATTTTTATCATGTATATCATGCAAAACTATATTTAAAAAACAAATTGTATCGAATTTTTAAAACTATTTGTAATAATTAAACATATAAAATATCGATAAATATTCGTAACTATTTGTAAATATCTATTTATTTTCTGGATATCCATTTTTACGAATATTCGTATTTCACCGAAGCAAAACAAAATAAAAGAATTAGATATCTGTAACATACGAAGCAAATCACAAATACCTTCAAAAACCCGATTATTTTATCCGTGTCTATGCCTACAAAAAAATCAATCAGAATAAAACATTGGAAGCTTCTTTTGTCTAGTGGTTTGACCAATGGTTCATTAATGCTTCTAAACGAGGAGGTTTGGGTTTCAATTCCCAGTGAAGACGAAATTATGCGAATTAATGGATAACGACTTACAAGAGATTTGCAGCATTGTGCAAGGAGTACCTTCAAGGGTAGACCCGGTAGGACGTCTCAAGTGATGCAGTCAGGCAAGAATTTTTATAAGACATGTAAAATTGTCGGCTATAAATCGTCTGTAACATTTATCCGAGTTTGTAATAGCATAATATATCCAGTGTTAAAAAGAATAAAACATCATCGATACTATTAAATTTGGATCATGACCCATTGATATCAGTTGTATCCAAATAATTATTTCCACTTAGCCTACTTAAAATAACTGATTTTATATAACTATATTTAAGCACTAACCACGTTATAATTGTCTGCCAAAAACAGTTTCCACGATGAAATAATACTCGGTAACAAACCAAAGTCTTACCCACGACAAAGAGTTGCAGAACAATAAACAAGATGAAAAGAAGAAGAAGGACATGTAAAGAGGATATGAAAAATTTATAGATTAAAGAGGATGAAAAAATTACAAGTTCATTGTTTTATAGATTTAAAACTTGATATCATATGTTAAGTTATAGATTTGTGTTATTAGACTAAAACATACAAGATTAGCATGAAACAAAATTGAAATCGCGAGAAAAAAAAGAAAAAAAAACAGGTACAGATCTCGCAAGAAGAAAGTAGAAGACAAGGACAGTTGTGTCATTTATTATTTCATTTAACATAATTCTTAAAAAAAAAATTGGGCAAAATGAATAGTGATAAAGAAACTGCAACCACTAGACCACAACTTCATCACATATATGTTAATCATATTTAACTATGTATCTCTTATCTATTTTTTTAAATGATCATGACCGATTGAAAAAATGTTATGTCTATCTAATTATTTCCATTTTTTCAAAAATGAAATATAACTCTTTGTGGGTGATTCGTCGATTAATATATGTATATAAATGCTACGTAATCTTAGTTTTCAATGACCAATACAACAATATGATTGACAACGGGTTTCTTATCATCTAATATCTTCTATCCATGTAGAAAAATAAGAATATAACCCATTGGTTTGTGTTGAAACACATTATATCAAATAACTTTGTTTTCATTTCTATTGAAACAAATTGGTTTGTTCTGAAAATGAAAATATTAAAACTACTTCTAACTTTTTGGCAGTTTTTACACGAGTCTAATAATAATGGTATATGTAATTTATATTAAAATATTTGAAGCTAATTTTTATATTATATTACTCTATTCAAATCCGTCCATGTAAGATTCATATATGTTTACATTGATATAAAAGCATTTTAATTTAAGGTTTGTATATATATATTCCTACACACAATATAATTGAATGCCATTTTTTTTTCAAAAAATCATTATCACACTACAACAACATAACTTACATCTCATCCTAAAAGTTAAGATTTATTCAACCAGACATTAATTATTCCAATTTCACATATTTTACACAGACACTGAGTTTATCAATTAACAAAAGACATGATGTTAAAATAGGATTTAACGGGGTTTAAGTTGACTTTTAATAGAAATAAATATTCATATAAACGCATTTAATTTAACGGATTTTAAATAGGTTACTAGATTATGACCCATTCTTCAAAGAGCGAATACATTTTTTTTACATTTTTTCATATTAGTGTTTTCTTAATCATATTTTTGTTTTTTGTAATCATATTTGTATAAATATTTTTCTTAAGTGATTAGTAAGAAGTTTTAATAATTATTATAAAATAGTTACACTAAACATATACCAATAGGCCATGTTCCTAATTTAATTTAATAGAATAGATTCAAATAAAAATATTTATTAAATTGTGATTTTACTTAAAGTTAGTGAAGACCATATTAACCCATTTATATATATATATTTGACAGAATATATTAAAAATTATGTTTTCACATTTTTCAGAAATTTTGTTTGGTCTTCAGTGCGGGTTGGATTTGATGTTGGTTTCCGGATATAACACTTTAAAAATCGTTCGAGTATATAGGACATGTTTTATATAATATGAGACTTTGATTTTCGAGTCGATCCGAATCGGATTTTTTTGGGTACAAAATATTCCTAACTAATTATGTTAGATAAATACTAAAAATATAAAATATGTTGCAAATTCTGGAATCAATACTATTAAATTAATTTATGAAATACATATGACACAAGTGTATAGTTATGCAACTTAACAGATTTAATATAGCTACGAAATTATATTAAATTAAATTAATATTAAACACAAATATGATTACAAAAAAAACCATAAATACAATTCTAAATTTCTCCAAAAAAAAATTAAAACAAAAAACATACACATCCTTTGAAGAGCGGGTCAAAATCTAATTATAATTTAATGTAGAGTAACCTTTTTGTCTTTTCTGAATTTTTAACAGAAATATTTCTTCTCTTTCTTGCGGAGTAAACATTTACTCCAGCTTTACTTTTTCTCCCTCATTTCTTTTCTATCTGTTTACTCTAATTTTTATTCCTCGCAATAACTTTGTTTTTGTCAGTCACATCCTATCAATTTTTTGGCTTTTTCCAATATGACTTAAAACAAAAAGTTATACACAAAACTGATTCATAATTTTTTGAAATTTTCATTTAGCCTATTCACTCCAAGAGTTTAGATTATTCACGAAAATGTCATCAATGTTTTGCTCTATCATCGTCATCTTCATCAAATATTTACAATATTGTCATCAATACACCAATACACCAACCTACCATGAAATTTCGATTTTTACTCTTCATATTTCATTAGTTATGCACACAAGCTACATCTCTTTCACTTTCTATGTATATTCATTAAAAAAACAAGAATTTGATTCCAAACTTTGTAAGGTTCAAACTCATAATTTTTGGTCATTAACAAGTGAGTCTGTTTCGTGGTGAAGTTATGTGTGCTAGGTGAAGCTAATCAAGTTATCTCACCGGTTGAAAGTATGTGATTGATTTTTTTCCAGAACTGTTTGTCAGAAGACTTTCATGTAAGTCTTCTGGTCGTACAAGACTTATACGGAAGTCTTCTATTCAATGCAGAAGTTATTTTACAATTGACTTTATGTGTGTTTCTAGAGATGGCTTATTTGGAAGTCCTCTAAATTTTCTTTGTTAACAAAATATTCTCAAAAATATCTGAGAAAACTTCTTCGTAACTCGTCTAAGATAAACAAGTTAGTTTAGCAATTGAATGAATTGTGTCAAAAGTTTGACTTTCTCTAGATGACTTACACAAAAGTCTTCTGCCGAAAGATTTCCATGTAAGTCTTCCGAACTCTTAGTGGAATTTTTCCGCCGGAAGACTTCCGCGTAAGTATTTCAAACTCTTGGTAGAAGTCTTCTCACTGTCGGAGAAAGTCATCTCATGTTATTTTTACAATTGAAAAAATAAAATTTAATTATTTCATTATTATTAGATGACTTTCATGTAAGTCTTCCGCAAGACGACTTACACAGAAGTCTTCCATAATTTTATTTTAAAATTCTGGTCAAACTTTGGTTATCACAGAAGACTTATGTCTGTAAATTTAGATGGAAGTCGTCTAAAAATTAAATTAAATATTTCAATTTTATTTTTTAATTGCAAAAATAATCTGAAATGACTTACATGTAATAATTAAGTTTAATTTTCTGACACAATTAGGTTAATTAAAAAATTAACATGTTTATCCTAGAAAAATTATCCTATTCCTCTGAAATTTTTGATTTTTTTTCAAAAACAAAAGTAAAATGATATTTACAAAAGAAGACTTCCAAAAAAATATATATGGTCAAAGAATAAATAAATATTGTATATAAATTAAACTTGCCAAAATTAAGGAAATTTGTGGTCAAATAAAAATAAATCTATTGAATGTTACTTAAACCTGTCAAAAATTAATTTATTTTATGGCTAAAATAACCAAATGCATCGAATCACTATTGAATCTGTCAAGATTAAATTATTGTGAACTAAAACATCACAATTATGCTAAAGTAGCTAAATAAGCCTATGAAATATAAAAATATTTGTGCACAAAATTAAATAATGTCGATAAATTTGTTTATACATAAAAGGCGGACAAAATAAATTTATCTGATGTCAAAATCATAATTATTTATTTATTTTAATGACTTTAAAATATATATTTGGGATTTTGTAAATACAGTTTCTGGTAACAACTGAAATAAGGAAAAAATATTTTTTTAAGAACTAGTAATTCAGAAAGAGAGTTATTATAGTAATAATTTTAAGAATAAGGGTTAAACTAGTTTTGTTCCCGAAAACTACTTCACATGTTTCATAATAATGTACTAGGAGTTTTCTTACGTCAAGCGAAAAATAATAATTTTAAATATAATTTAATCTTATTTCTAAAAATAGGTTTACATTTTATTATTTTTATATTTCTGTTATACTGATTTGGAAAATGAAATCAGAAGTGTAATTTTATGTACTTTTTTTCTTTTTATTTAGTCTAACTATTTTAGCTATATTTATTTAAACTTTTATGAAATTAAAATTATATTTCCTAAGAATAATAATTTATTTATATGAAAATGAATATTTATTTAAATATGTATAGTATCCTCTAGTTTTATATATTTTAAATGAATAGAATTTTAGTAATTTTTTTATTTTATTTTATTTTAGTTAAAATATATCAAACTGGTAAAATTATTTTTTTAATTTAATTAATGAACTTAAATAAAATTTCAATCACCTAACTACAAACAAAAATTTATTTGATTAATATTGATTTCGTTAATATTGTAAGGCACAGTAACATATAATTTTATAATATATATATATATATATATATATATATATCAAATTTCAGAAACATATATACATATATATTTATTAATGCTAAATTTCAGAAACATAAAAAATAGTCACTATTATATTTTAAAAATCTTGATAAAAATAAATTCCTTTAAAGAAAATTTATTTTGATGGTTGGTGTAGAAATTATTAGTTATTACAATATTTAAAAAAAAATTAAAAAAAATGAATATAGATACAAAAAAATTACATCTTATAATTAAGTTATGTCATGTCATAATTTTTCAAGGCATGTCATCTTTTTAGTGAGAACGATGACAAATAAGAAAATCACTTCTCAGATAATGTGTAGGAAATAAGATGTTTTGGCTAAATTTTGAAGAAGACCTTATTTATAATATAATTTAAAGTGGATTCCTATCATAAATAATGCAGTAAAATGTTACTGGTCAGCTAAGTTTCAATAAAGTTCAAATTATTTTTGTAATAGCAAAACATCTTATATATTGAAACATCAAATCTTCTCTGAAACATTTTAAATTATAGACATGCTCAAGGGATTCATTTTATATTGTTTTCTTGTCAGTTGTCAGAATTCACAAGAACATGATCATGAGATGTGAATTGTGATATGGTTGCTCTTGTATGGATGTATTAAATGCCTTGTTGGATATGATCTCAATCTAAATAAAAAAAGAAAAACAATAAGAAAATAATTTAAAAGACATTTGATAAAATCATAAGAATAACACTACAAGAAAACATGATGGACGAATTCGTCAGAAATTCGTCGGAATCAGGCAATACTGACGAAATTCTGACGAACTGGTTCGTCGGTATGATTTCGTCGGAAATTGAATTTCGTTGGAATTCCGTCAGACAATTTCGACGAATTTCTGACAAACACCGACAAACAAGATACTGACGAACTTTCGACGACTAACCGATGCCGTCACAAGAGACCAGAGTTCATCGGAATACCCAGAATCCGACGAACCTGTCCGTCGGTAAAAACCGACGAACCTGTCCCTCGGTAAATACTGACGAACGTGTCCGTCGGAAATTTCCGAGGGACGGTTCGTCGGTTTTTACCGAGGGACAGGTTCGTCGGTATTTACCGACGGATACGTTCGTCAGTATTTACCGACGCCACAGGTTCGTCGGAATTTGTTTTTTAAAAAAATTGTATTTAAATATGCATTTATAATTTTATTTTTATTTTTAATTTTTAAATATTTAAAAAATAAAATCTGAAATTTAAAACTAATAATAATATTAT
>OVBX01007056.1:0-11204 GCA_900406325.1 Erucastrum elatum
CGAACCGGGACATGCGTTCCATCAAGTGCTCCGACACAATCTTTGAAATGAGGCCAATACTAGAGAAACATACAAAATGGCAAAACAGAGACACCCATCAACAAGCTTAAGAAACAAACAAGCTTAAGAAGCTTGAGAGAGAGAGAGAGAGAGAGAGAGAGAGAGAGAGAGAGAGAGAGAGAGAGAGAGAGAGAAGAAGNTGTAACAGACAGTGAGACACTATTGTATTTGCTAATGGGAATACTAAATGCTTTTGAAGTTTCAACAAATTTCAGTATTTTACTTTCATTTCAAAAAACAAAACCATGAAGCTCATGTTCCATGAATACAATTCTACAACACAAACAAAAAAAAGTAAGACATTAAACGAGCAGACAATGTAGAAACATAAGTTCTTTGGCAAAGTAACCATTATCCAACAACAGTTTAAAAAGAAAAAGAAAATGCAAATGAGAATCTAACATCTCACAATTCAAAAACTCATTTCCGGTTAAGAAAAAGAA
This sequence comes from Erucastrum elatum, assembly GCA_900406325.1. Classification (NCBI taxonomy): domain Eukaryota; kingdom Viridiplantae; phylum Streptophyta; class Magnoliopsida; order Brassicales; family Brassicaceae; genus Erucastrum; species Erucastrum elatum. The sequence continues at coordinate 504 of OVBX01007056.1, forward strand.
CAAACTCCAAACTCAAAGAACATCAAACCATAACTAAAAAGGTTACAGAAAGATGAACGCAGGTCCTCTCTGCAATAACACATAAACGAATCAAAACAGCCTCAATACAACAGATCATTCATTGATCATTCAACAACAGAGAACCAAGGAAACCCACAGCCACAAACAAACAGAGAAACCCATCAAAGAAACACACAGCGTATCACGAACCTTACGAGAGAGTGAGAGACAAAGCTTGGGAGAGCTTGAGAGAGGAAGCTTGAGACGAGGCTGAACACAGCAAACACACCTGCAAACATCAAACAAGATTCACCTCTCCACTTAATACATATCACACACAAAAAAGCTAGGGATCAAAAGCAGGGACGGCTAAACAAAAGAAAACAAACAAGCAGAGAACCAAAAGAAATCAACCACTGTAAATAAAAGGTCGACAAGCTGAACACAAGCTAAGGTAAGTCACCCTACTGGAGAGGAACCTTACGAGAGAGAGAGAGAGGAGTCTGAGCTTGAGATAGTCTAAGCTTGAGAGAGGAGTCTGAGCTTGAGAGATTATCCTGCAAACATCAAACCTAAGCATCAAAAGAAACCCACAACACTATCACTTGATCAGGCACAAAAAAACAGCCATTTACCTCAATGAGATAGAGAGACAACTCTAGATACACAGGAGAAGAGATCGAGTCATCTCACACTTGCAGAATCTGCAACATACCATCATCACCATCAGTACCAAACACCAAACAAAGACAATCACAATCGATATCAAACAGTGACCGTTACCTCAAAGAGAGAGAGAGCTCGAGATGCGTCGTCGGAGATCCTGAGAGAGAGTTCAGAGATGGGTTTGAGTTGAAGTCGAGAGAGAGCTCGAGATGGAATGAGTGAGAGCTTGTGACAGAGAGAGCTCGTGACAGAGAGAGCTTGAGCTCGGGATGGAGAGAGCTCGTGACGGACAGAGATGGAGAGAGGGCCAGAGAGAGATGGAGAGAGGGCTTGTGATGGAGAGAGATGGAGAGAGGGGTCGTGATGGAGAACGAGATCGAGAGAGATGGAGAGAGCTCAAAGATGGAGAACGAGAGAGATGAAGAGAGCTCAAAAGTATGATGGGAGAAGGCTGCGTCTGCGGCTATTAGGGTTTAGATATTTTTGTAAATACTGAATTATGGTAGGGGTACATATGTAAATAGCTCAAATAAACGCATCACTCATGTCGCAAACTCTGGATTTTCTGGCGTCAGACGTAACACTCGGCGTCAGACGCGGCGTCAGACGCGACGATAGACGCATGGACATGCGGCGATGAAACGAACAAAAGTTTTGAAAAAAAATCGACACAGACACAGACGCAGGTACCTGCGACGACCAAACGAACAGGACCTGTGTAGAAAAATTATAATGTTCAGATGGTGGATATAAAAAAGACACTCTAAGTTGTACACTGAATTTCAATATAAAACATAAATTTGAAATGTTCACTTGAGATATTGTTGAAACAAGTCTATAACAATCCAACTCTGTAGCCAGCATTGTAGCCAAATGCTTTCTGGATAGTTGAATCTACTAAACACACTGAAGCCAAATACTGAATCTAGAAAATACATGCAATAATTCTTCTGTAAACATGTTTCTGCCGCAAACAGTTTTGATATATCAAAAGATACTGGAAACGATGCAGCATATACTAAAATATATCACACATAAAGAAACTAACATAGAAAATTTCACATTAGTCACTCAAAACTTTGATCAAGAATTAGCAGTAACATAAAAGGCCAATCATTGCCTTATATGCGAAAACCATCAATTATAATGTTAATAATCACTACTCGTCATCTGAGCTGGCATCATCGCTACCGTAATCACTGCTATCATCACTCTCCAAAATATCAAGCTGCACAGGTCGGACCTGTATGACGTCAGGCGGCCTGTGAAGTCCTTGAGGAGGAGGCCGCATCTGTTGCTGCTGCTCCTGGGCTCTAGGCGCAGGCGGTATCACGACAGGGTCTCCTGGTTTCCATCCAGGAGGTGGCATTGGCCAATCTTTAGGCAATTCCACCGGCATTCCTGGTTTCCATCCAGATGGAACGGATATATTCGGTGGAAGCAGGTTTTGAAGATTCATAGTTTCTACTGGTGGTGGCGGTTGTTCGATGAGTGCTTCAACCTTCTTCTCGATGTTTTCGACTGTTTTGGGTAGACCGATGTCGAGATCAGCGAAGGTGTAGAGCTGAGAAGCTCTCATCTGCTCGTCTTGTGGGGCTGGTGGCAATGCGCCACGGAGAGGTGCTTCAGGCTGAGAAGACACTGTGGTGGTAGAATTGTCAGTTTTGGTTCGTTTCGCCTTGCGGTAATCGGAGTAACCGTCGACGAGCATGTCGAGAACACGTTCGGCTTCCTTGAGCTTGTTGGCGAAGGCGAGAAGAGACGAAAGCAAAGCGGAGGATGAGGAAGTTTGTTGGTGGTTGTGAGATTGGGAGGATGAAGAAGAAGTTGGATGGCCGTGACGAGAAGGCGTTGGATTTTGTACGGCGGGAGAACCGGGACCTGTTAAACCTAATCTCGCCGGAGATTGGACGATCTGATGCTGTAGCATCTTCGCCGCCGGCGAAACTGTGGAGGGGAAACAATAGAACGACTTCTCCCTCGGTTTATATATATCGACGACGGTGGATCACTAGAGAAAAATAATAAAAAATTACAAACCTTCAGTGCAAGGCAGAAGGTTATAAAGATCCTCTTGAACGGAACCAATACGATTCATTATCCCGGTTATCGTTAAGTAGGAAGGCTTGAGTTCAATTCCCGGTTACCGTTAAGTAGAAAGGCTTGAGTTATACGTTACAAAGACTCATGCTAATACATTGCGTTTGGTTTTGAATAGAAGAAGAACACAAAATCCAATAGTTGAAAGTGTGGAAAGAAAAACTACAAATTACAAAACGCATGAACAAATAAATATATATCAAACAGGAAAATACAATTGCTGACCATTTTTCTACTACAAAGTACAAACACTATATAAATATATCTACCACTCTGAGAAACTGCCATATTGCCCTCTTATTCAGCAGCATCTGACACAATACACCAAATGCAGAGAGATCATATAGCCAATGGGTATATCCTTATAGCAGCTGAACTGGGAGATTAAAGCTTCTTTATACGGTAAGGTCTAGTATACACTGATGTGGGAGGGATGAGACACCACTCTTACATTATAGCTGCTAAACAGTTGTGAGCAAGAAGTCGTCAGGAAAGATATATTACTTCTTTGGTTCTTGGCCAACGATCCCAAACTACAGCTAAGAGCTTGATTGCTCAGGACCTTCCCCTGCAGCATCAGACTATATCGAGGTTAGATTACATCTGTTTCAGTGCGTGTAATATACATCTAAGAAAGCACAACAATCCTCATTCTAAACACTGGAATGTTTAAAGAAGTAAGACACACCAAGAGCGAAATAGACTTATTTCAAACAGTTTAGCCAGATTTAAACTTGAAGGCATATGGTCACTACTCTATGTACTAACACGGAAAGATGTGTCTCACAGCCCAACGAGTATGGAAGTTGTGATAAATTTAACACTTACAGCATGTTCGAAGTCAGGATTTGACATATTCACTGTGAGGTTTCTCATCAATAGCAGAACCTGCAAGGCAGACAATGATCAGTGAAGGCTCCTATATCAAGAACAAATCAACTGGCAGCTACGGATAGGCACCAGGAAACTTTAAAAGAAATTTCTGAGCCAAGTTTGTAAAACCAACATCTCCATAGAATCATTACTCATGTTACCAATCAAACTTTTTTTCTATAGATGCAGCCTTTATTAATGAGAGGAAACACCACCAGGCTAGAATTATCGTTGCAGATAAAAGTATGGAACTCAAAAGAGGAAGCTCAGTTCAAATAAACGCCTAAATGATGGATATATCACTGTCACACACATCATATAAACCTAAAGGCAAACAAGCATGTTGTAACTCACAGTTTCGAAGTTTATAGGATCCATTTCCTTGAGCTTTTTCATGCGGCCTTTGCTGTCAGGATCGAAGACACTCCCAATGAAGTTATAAACTTCAGCAAAATCAGGAAGACCTGCCAAAAGAAAAACAACCATTAGAACAGTGACATCCACCATAAAATAAAACCACACAGATAATTACCCTGCGTTGAGGGAGCTTCTTGGTTCACCGGTCTTAAACCCTCAGAATCTGATAGTGTTCTGCTTGAGCTTCCTATATCAGTTGCTGAANACACACAGATAATTACCCTGCGTTGAGGGAGCTTGATTCACCGGTCTTAAACCCTCAGAATCTGATAGTGTTCTGCTTGAGCTTCCTATATCAGTTGCTGAAGGACTACCCGCACTTGCTGAGCCATTCGATTCAATAACAACTGAAACCAATAACATTTTAAAGCTGCACAATGAACCATCCTCACATGGAGCAAGTCAACTACCAAGCAGAATACAAAAATCAAGTAGAGATGAGAATGCATGCCTTCTCCTACAGAAAGAGTAGAGTCAAGTTCATCTTTTGGTAGGACAACCTCGCTTACGGCTATGTTAAGCAATGCAGAGGTATCATCATCCCACGAGGTATCATCGTACACGTTACTAATTTGAGGAGGAAAGGACATGGAAACGTGAAGCGACATTTGAGCTGCAAAATTGAGTTGATTTCAGATGGAAACACAGCTAACTTAAGTAACTCCTCTTGTAACAGAACAAACCATTCTTTGATGCCTTTTGAGGATAGGGATGAGCAGCTTTGCGTTTAGGTCTAGGAGGTGGCACGTGCGCAAAGGTCCCGTTTTTCTCTACCTTCAAAAAGTATTTTTGGGCATGGCTCCTAATCTGTAGTGAAGTCAAATTGGCACAAGAAGTTTTAGTACCAATGTATTATTATAATATATATAAACCAAAGTCCAATAGCAGCTTTGATCTAAACCTGAATTACTGTCTTTGAACCAACAAAATCTTCAATCTTTTTCCAGTCGCGATCAAACCTAATGACACAAGCAGTAAGTATTGTCTGATAAGGCAAATACTAAGAAGAAATGAAGCTAACTTCAGCTACACTGGAAGCAGTAATATTACAGTTGAAGAGCTTCAAGAAACTTATCGTGCTCTCCTTCCGACCAACTCTGTCGGGACTTGGAGATCGTGTAAGCTTTCCTCACCTTTTTCTCCGGAGCTTCTTCCGTCGTTGTCTCTGTTAGATCTGTGGACGTTTCCGTCGGTCTTTCTTCAGCAACAACCGGATTGCTTGACAGCGACGAGGTCATCGGTTTTTTTTTTCTCAAAGATAAAAGATCGTTTAGAGAGATAGTGAACAGAGCGAGCTTTAGAGAGAGAGAGAGAGATGAGAGAATGTCCACATGGCGGGCAAGAAGTTGGTGGTAAAATATGTGGAGACGCTTCGCTTTTAATTTGAGGCCACCCATTTTGAGAAAGCATTAATGCTTGCTGATGTGGAGAACTACAGGAGAGAAAGACTCTGACTCAATTGGAAGGTCTTCTGTTTTAGCTTCATATATAATATAGTATCGATTGTTCTCTTTTATCTCTTCTGTTATTGAGCTGGGCTGTGACTGTCGAGCTCTGATTGACTCAGTAGCAAGTTATAATTTGTTGTCTGGAGATTACGATGACTTGATCAACATAGTACTTGGGTTGTTCTTGAGTTCCGAGTTGGGATCATAACAAATTGGTGCGTGGATCGAAGCATCGCGAGTGCTTCTTCAGTGGCGGATACTGTTAGACGAGTGGATTCGTTTCCAAAGGAAGGGGATATTGCAAGTGCTTGGGTCAACATCGCAATCGATTTCCGATCAAAATCCTCTCAGGTACACACCTTGCCGTAGTGATTCTAGGATCGCAGAACATATCAACGGAGTTAAAAAAAATGTAATCTCAAAAGATAACGCAGAACATATCATTTAAGAGTTAAATTATCTCTGCTTAAATGTTCTGTTGAATGGACGGACGTGCAGGCCAAATGTTTGATGAAATGTCGTCACTAGGAGCAAAACAGTTGAAAATATCAGAGAACGCAACTGTTTATCAAGACCTGGCTGGCAGTTCAAGTTTAAACAAGGGCTGTTGCGGAGATTATTGCCACTACTTTGCTTGCAATACTATAAGGAACATTCACTACAATCCTTTGTTGTTCCATGAGAAGGAGTCTGGAACATTCAGTACAAGATTGGTGATAGAAAAAGATAATAGAGCAATTCAGATATGGGTTTCTTGGGTTATAAATGCAGAATTGGGATTCTTGAAAATGAGTTTGTTTGGTGAGGAATTTTATTGCAGAGACTGATACAAGAGCTTCTTAGCAACACAAGAACCTGCAAGGAAAGCAATAATACCATTTACTGCTCTAGTGCTCTACTCCGATCAGTGCAACATTCAAGAGACGTACAACTGATCGTGTGTGTGGTTCTGTAATTCTTTTGCATTGCCTAGAGCGGAGCTGTCCTTGTGAGATACATTAGCTTCATTGATCAGATTATCATGTGTGGCATCGTATCGTTGGAAGCCTAGGTTTCTACACGTTTGTATACCTGAGCATCATCTCCAAGAACAGTGGCATGGTCACGAGGAGCTGCGGAAGTTCTTCGGATGTATTCTTCTCAATTTCACTTCAGCAGGATATTACATTCACATCATTTCTAGAGAGAACAAACTTATGGTTTGGATTTGAATTTTTATGTCTTCTCGATCCAGCAACAACAATTGCGTATTAAAATTACTACCTGATACGAGAGGCTCAAGTTGTCTTTTAGCTGTTGCAGCAGCTTACTTCTTGATTTGTCTATCCATAGTATTTTTGCTTCCTGCATTCAGACAGTTTGATTATAGCTTTTTTTGAAAGTTGATTAAGAATAAGAGTTAAAGCAGCACACTTACATAATTAGGATCTCCTTCCTCAGAAGCTATCCTCTTTGCGTGTGTAAGTGTTCTGGAGACAAGTTGGAAAGAACTCAGAGCAGCCATCCAAACATCCATGCTGTTAGTTCTAATAGCTGCTGGAAACTTGAATTTTTCCTCTCCAGACAATGCCAACCATGACAAGAAAGCAGCCCCATCCCCTTGTACCCTAGCGCAGTGAAGGTTGTCATCAGCAAAACAGATCTTCCCTTGTTCATCAAATCTCTCACCGATGTCTCCTTGTAACAATCTTTTATCTAGCAGCAGAAATGTAAACTGTGAATCAAAGTTTATCTTTTCTTTGACTCTAGTCAAACCGGAGAGACTTTCCACTGCTGAGCCAACCAGAGCCATTGCATCTTTCCAAACCCCATCGGCTACCTCATCAGCCCAGAGCTCAGTAGCCTTCTCCACCAAATCATTCATGGAAGATGGTGCATGTACCTGTTCGAGTCAAATTGCAGAAACATTTTTTTGCTGTTAAGCTCAAAAAAAAAAAACGAAGGAAAAAGAAAATATCATTGAAGATGGTGCATGTACCTGTTCAAGATGACTCGTACACTCTTCGGAAGAGGAGAACTTCTGGGAACAACTGCGACAGAGCCAAAAAGTCCATCTTTCTTTCTTCTTTACGTGACGGAGAACTTTCTCCAAAGCATCTTTGCCCTCTTTCCCATATCTATTCAGCACAAACCTTCGAAGTTCATGAGTACTAACTTTCATGAACTCACGTTTGGTGTTTTCACTCGTAGACTCCCAGTACGGTCTCAATCTCTCAACCTTTGGACCAGTCTCCATCTTCATCTCTTTGGCTTCTGCTTGAAAGTCACCTAGAGGAACAGGAACAACAGGATTCGCAATCCTTTCGTTCACAAGGTCAACCAAGGATCGCAGTTTAGTCTGTTCTTCAAAGAGGCGAGCGTAGATGGCGTTGACTTCAGCCACGTCAGGTTCCTGAGGACCCAGAGTTGAAGCAATACTCTCCAAGAAGAGTTCTGCTGTATCCAATACTCTTTCGTACATTGATGCTAAGCCAAGAATCTCCGAGATTGCGAACAGTGGGAAGACACACTCATACGTCTCGTTTCTTGAATAGGCTTCAGTGGCTGCCATGAAGAATAGGAGTTTCTTGTACAGATTCTCGGATTCTTCTCCTAGAGACATGAACATGTCTGCTTGAATTATGTTAAGCTGCTCACTGGAGTTACCGGAAGCCTCGATCTCGCTTAGAATCTCGAAGGACTTGATGTATTCGTGGTTTGATGCAAAAAGAAGAGCATTTTCGTAAGAATTCGCCATTTTCTGGGTGAAAAAAGTTTAGGTGCTCTGTTTTTTCCAAGAACAAGAAACAGAGCGTACGAAAGGTTGAAGATGAGGACGGAACGTTTAAAACGATTGCTTGGTACAAAAGACATAATTTGGGCTTTTTATGGCCCATTATTTCCCACAAAGATCCTTAAAACTGTAATGTGCCTTTTTATTTTGTTCTTCGTGGTTTGTATTTTACCCTTTTCAGAATGCAAAAATTTAAACTAGACATAATTAGAATGAAGATTTTGTTTTGGACAAAATTAGAAAGAAGATTTTGGGTTGAAAAGTACTCTTTGTATAGTTTAGAATTTGATTAATATACACTTACATTTATATATTTTTTTAAATTACACTTTTTAATGTGGAAAAACATTCTCTATCCAGATTTGAATTAAATCTTTTACATGTTTTAATAAATAAAAATATAAACTAGGTATAACGCGGGCATAAATATTTAAAAGATTTTTGTAATACACTATATATGAAAGCTAACAATTCAAACAGTAATAAATTATTTGACTGTTATTGTGTCTTTTTGTAATATCAAAATTTGGCTAGCAGAACAACTATGTGTTCCCAACCCATGAGTAAATTGTGAGGCTTAATATATTGCACTGGTAGATGCGCATTCTGTCTGTTTTCCTGCAACAAAACACAATTTAAAAGGTTGTTCAGAATTTTGATAGCTTGAAAAAACGTAATATGAATCCTCTTTAGTGCAGCTGATTTATAACTGTTGGTACAATTTTGAAGTGGATCTATAAACTGTATTTAATTACCATGTTCTAAAACAACAGTCTCTATAGTGAACATTTCTCCACCGTCGCGTAACAGCTAGAACACGTGATCTTTGTGCTCGAGCCTCGTCAATAGCTAATAAATGATTATAATTGAATGTATTGCATCCTAAAAATTAAAATTTGGAAGCTGCAAAAAAAGAAATTCTTTGGAAGCAGTAAGAGCATTTGGGGTTCACAAGAATTTTTTAATATTTTTTAGTGGATCCATGAATAGTTATAAACCTGTATTTATTATTTTATGCATTGGTGAACTTCAAGAAAGAAGTTCATAGGAATAAAATAATAATATTTATTTTATTTTTTTAAAAAATTCAAATTATTCAGAATACATGAAAAAATAATTAAAATTTATTATAAATTTTTTGAAATTTTTTTATTCAATACATTAAAAGTAAATTACATAAATCGAAAAATTGTAAAACATACAAAGTTTATTCATCTTCATCACCAAACTTTTGCCAAATATTTTTCATTATATGATAAAAAGGGAATTTGTAACTTTTATTATTATCATTTGACGAGGAAGATTGTTGATTTTTTTCTTCCTAACATGACAAAAAGGGGATTTGTAACTTTTATTATTATCATTTTTCCACATTATATCATCTTTTATTATTATCATTTTTTACTGTATTATACATTTGCACAAGACTCAGCGACCCAATTTAGAAAATTTTATATTTTTCATTTGTTTTGAAATGTGCATCACATTAGAGCATACAAGACTTTTGTGATTAAAACCATGACTAGTCACCTATGAAGAACCATACACAAAGAGTCTCCAAAGCAATATAAGATTGAGAAAAATCAGACAGAACCTACAAAAACTTTGTTGTCGTTCAGAAACTGCATTCAAAACATATAAGATTGAGAAAAATTGTGTTACTTTTACAAAGAAGTCAGAATATCAGCTAGAAAGAAGTCTGAAAATGTAACTGTCTGTTTGTGACAACATAGTGTCGTTAGCACTTATCAAACACCCCAAAAACAGATGGGAGTAAACCTGATCGCTCTTGATAACTAAAGGTAGAGGTTCCAGTCCGGCTTCCACCACTTGTACACTCGTGACTGCAGAAGAATCAGAAGACATGATGAAACAAAAAGAAACTGGAAGATAATATTACTACATAGAGCACAACATTGTTGTATTATACTTACCTGACCAAAGCAAAAAACTGGAACCAGAGGTGTCCCATGTTCCATGGCTATGCGCACAAATCTTCTTCTAGACGAAAGGAAGAGGTTCTGCAATGTCAGAAACAGTTCTCAATTATTAAACAAAAGAGAATGTTGCAGAAAATCACAAAGTAGCGATAGCCAAAACAATATGATATGATCAAAAGCACAAGTTGATCCTACAAAGCAATTAGCTACCTCAACATCATGTTTCATGTGAAATGTCTCTTGCACACCACCAGGAACGAGGATACAACTATATCCAGACTCCAAATGCTGCAAATACAAGATTCCATATGTGATTGAAAATGTGAAAGGTTCAAACTTTAAACCATGTTGCAGAACACTGATCACAGCTTCGGCTTCTTTCTCAAGCTGTTTGTAAAATGGAAAGTCTTAGCATTTCAACAGAAAAAAACAAAGCTGCTATTTTTAGAAAAATCTCATGTTCAGAGCTCGACCCTTTTTCATT
>OVBX01007058.1:0-11201 GCA_900406325.1 Erucastrum elatum
AGAATAATTTTCATACAATATATACAAAATCATACAATGAAATTAAAATATTAAACCAAACACGTGCAACGCACGGATCCATATCTAGTTAAAAATAAAGAAACTTATAATGTGATTGTTTCGGGATAATCAGATGATTAAAATTTCCCAATTTTGTTAAACCGTTGTTTATGAGCTATCTACTTCTTCTATGTTTTGTGAACCTATGCTTTAAGTGAAAATCATTTTATATTAATATTAGTTTTGAACATCACTTGCGTACCAACTGTTTGAATGTTTCCCGAGATGATTGCAGCTATTGTATCTCTATACTTTCCGGGGAACATTACACAAGTGTTCAATCATATCTATACATATGAGTCTGGTTTAGTGTGGGAGTTCTTAGACACGGTACTTATGACACCCAGAGATTTATTGAACAGATCTTTATTGCTTTCAACAAATTCCCTGTGATTTATGTAATTATTTGCTCTTTCTTCCGATGATCTGTTTTTCAATTATACGTTTACGGATTAGGTTTCGTTTGTAAGACATCAAAGTCGTTTGTAAGACATCAAAGCTAGAGAGTGCTTTATAGACTTCTGTCGGGTTAGGCCAAGGGGGATATTATTATTCTCTTGTTTTCATTGAGTTTTCTCCATATAAGCTAGGCCTGATTTGAATTGTCTACTTGGTATTTTCCTTGTGTTTTGTAGATAAGGCTCGCAACCTGAGGGTGCCTTATCAAGTATCTGATAAACCACTTATATATATTAAGCTCTTGCTATCGTTGTTTGATCATATTGAGTTGTGACGAAAAGTAAACTGCGGAAAATTGTTTCTGACCCTTCAATATCTTTTAGACTTGTATAAAGTCACAACATTATTTTTAATATTATGTAAAATAATTCAAAAATACGCAACTAGTACCCTTTTTGAACTTAAGTGACACTAGTATTTAGATTTTAAATGTTTCAATCCACCGAGTACCGCGATGCAATTAACAGTAGCAAATTGTATACATATACAATAGATTGAAACAATGTAAAGATTTAGGTAAAGTGTGTTTGTATTCATTCACGTAGCAGAGTATATATACAAGAGGATAAATCCCATAGGTACAAGGAACTAAGAAGATAACTACACTAATATAGTAGGACTTATCTAAGATAAATACATATCATTATCTCTATACCCCTCCTCAAGTTGGAGATGAGATATCTTGAATCCCCAGCTTGAACACCAAATACTGAAATGTAGATGGAAGTAAGGCTTTAGTTAACAGGTCAGCTGGTTGTTCGGTAGTCTTTATGTGTTCAGTAGTGATGAGCTTCTCCTGGACAGCATCTCGTACTTGATGACAGTCACTTTCAATGTGCTTGGTGCGTTCGTGAAAGACAGGATTTGCAGCAATGTGGATAGCAGACTTACTGTCACAGAATAGCCGCATTGGTTGATGATGAGAGACCCCAAATGCACGTAGTAGCTGTTTAATCCACTTAAGTTCTCGTAGAGCATACGCCATCAAGCGGTACTCTGCTTCAGCAGAGGAGACTGAGACTGTATTTTGTTTCTTAGTTTTCCAGGATATGGGAGAGTTCCCAAGTAGAACCACATAAGCGCTGAGGGAGCGACGAGTTAACGGACAAGCTTGCCAATCCAAATCACAATAAGCATTAATTTGAAGAGTAGAGTCAGACCGTAGAAGAATCCCTTGTGAAAGGGTTCCTTTGAGGTATCGTACGACACGAAGAGCAGCGTCCATATGACCATGGCGAGGAGCTTTCATAAACTGAGTGAGAATATGAACAGCATAACTCAATTCTGGACGTGTGAAGAGAAGGTAGATGAGACGACCAACAAGTCTGCGATACGACTCAGGCTTAGGAAGAAGAGGATCATCAACAAGGGCGAGCTTATGGTTAGGTTCTATAGGGATAGTGGACGGTTTAGACCCCAGTAAACCAGTTTCCTCAATAATGTCAAGTGCATACTTGCACTGAGACAAGAAGATGCCCTCCCTACTACGAGCGACTTCAACGCCCAAGAAGTACTTTAATTTGCCTAGGTCTTTCATGTGGAAGCACTCTCCTAGGTAGTTCTTGAACTTCTGTAGTGTCGAAATATCATTGCAGGCAATGATGAAATCATCAACGTAAATAAGAATATGTAGCTGAGTAGACCCACGTATGAAGGAGAAGTGAGAATAGTCAGCTCGACTTTGAACAAACCCATAGGACTTTAGTGCTTTGCTGAGTTTAGAGAACCAGCAGCGCGGAGCCTGCTTAAGGCCATAGATGGATTTCCGTAGGCGAGCCACTTTGGTAGGATCAGGATCTTGAAAACCTGGTGGGAGTTTCATATACACCTCTTATTCCAGGTCCCCATGTAGAAAGGCATTGTGTACATCCATTTGATGTACTTCCCATTGTTTTATTGCGGCAATCTCAAGTAGTAAGCGAACTGAGGCTGGCTTGGTGACAGGGGCAAAGGTATCTTTGTAATCAATACCTTCTTTTTGTCGATTCCCACAAGCCACCAATCGTGATTTGTGGCGAAAATGCGTGCCATTAGCATGGTATTTGTTCTTGTAGAGCCATTGACAAGAGATAACTTTCTTTCCAGGTGGTAGCGACGTGACCTCCCAGGTGCCATTGACAATGTGAGCGTGATGCTCCTCTGCCATTGAATCTCTCCAAACCTTATAACGTACTGCTTCTTGATAAGATTTTGGTTCCACCTCTGTTGTGATTGCTGCTAAGAAAGCTTTGTGGTTCGGAGAGAAAGTAGCATGAGATAAGTAGTTAGTGATGGGATAAGGCGTGTTACCTGAGACCGTAGTGGAGGCGCCGAGATCAGAGTCGGACGAGGTGTGAGAAGAGTGTGTATTATTAAAAGCAGAGTGCGTAATGTAGTTCTTTAGGAGGATAGAAGCTTTCTTGTGACGATGACCCCGACCAAGTAGTTCAGGGAGACCAGGTGACGGAGGTGCCGTCGTCGGTGGTGATGTATGCGTAGGAACTGTAGGGGATGAGGGTTCTGCAGGTTCAGTAGAAGTAGTTGCAGTAGGCTGAGATTCTGCAGGCAGTGGTAGTTCTGTCGTAGGAGAAGATGATTCTGTTACAGGCTGAGCTGAGTCCGGGTTCGGAGTAGGAGCTGCTGTTACAGGAATATTTTGCTGGAGATCGGAGGAGGAAGGCACCGAGTTGGTGGGGTGAATTGCAGGATATGACAATAATGGCGGTTCTTCAGGAAGGAACCAGTCTTCCGTAGGAAACTCCAGCTGTGATATTGGTGTAGAATCATGATCATCGATGCCAGGAAATTCTTCTTCGAGGAAGACGACATCTCGACTGGTGAAAAATTCATTCGTCTCGAGGTCATACAGATTCCATGCCTTCTTACCGTGAGGATATCCAACAAAGAGACAGCGACGACTACGATCACCAAACTTGTCTTTGTCCCGATGTCGGCGATGAGCATAACAAAGGCATCCAAAGACGCGGAGAGAGTCATACTTTGGAGGAGAACCATGAAGCATCTCGTAAGGTGTTTTTCCGTTTAAGACACGAGTTGGTGTACGATTGATCAGGTGAGCAGCAGTTAAGATGCTTTCTCCCCAGAAAGAAGTAGGAAGTCGAGCCTGAAATAAACAAGCTCGTGCTACATTTAATATATGACGATGCTTGCGCTCAACACGTCCGTTTTGTTGCGGAGTGTCGACACAAGATGTCTGATGAAGGATGCCGTGTTCTCGAAAGTAATGCTTAAGCGCCATGAACTCTGTCCTATTATCTGTTCTGAAAGCTTGAACAGAGTGTCCAAATTGCCGAGAACTCATGGCACAGAAGTTTTTAATAAGTGTAGAGACTTCAGATTTTTCAAGCATTAGATATATCCATACTGCCCGGGAGTAGTCGTCAACTATAGGTAGGAAATAGACAGCTCCACAAGATGATGGAGTTCGGTAAGGTCCCCAAACATCGCAATGAACCAATGAAAAAGGTGTAGAAGCTTTATTAGAACTATCATAAAAAATCTCTCGTGTTTGCTTTGAGCGAAAACATATATCACACGAATGTGTGTGTTTGAAATCCAACTGAAAACTGTCTAATGCTAAAGAAGATAAAACTTTATCAGATGGGTGCTCAAGTCTCCGATGCCACAGTACTGAAGAAGAAGGAGTAGTTTTCTGTCCAGTCTTGTTGGCTCTTGCAACCGTCATACCCGTAAAATAATACACACCCTCTCTTTCTTCACCGGCTCCAATCAGGGTCCTCGTAAAACGGTCCTGCAAGAAACAAAGAGTATCAGTGAAAACTGCAATACAGCCGGTTTGTTTAAGGAGTTTTGATACTGAGATCAGGGTGCAATTAAAGTCTGGAACATATAGAACGTCAGTCAAGAAATAATCAGAACTAAGATGTAAAGTTCCAGATTTTGTAGCTCGAGATGTCCGCCCATTAGGAAACGTTACTGCGGAGGGAAGTATGTCACAGACATCTCGTAAAATAGAAATATCACCGGTCATGTGGTGAGAAGCCCCTGTATCAATGATAACGTCATTGAGATTAGTTTTACCAGTCATGCGGTCTGCTGACAGCTGAGATTGTTGATTTTGGAGGAGGTTGATGAGAGTAGTAACCTGGTCGGACGGGAGCAGTGTTGCATTGTTTGTGGTTGGTGTGGAACGAGAAGCATTGGAGCGTCCACGTCCACGACCTCCAGAGGTGTTGTTGCGTCCACCACGACCGCGCTGAGAGGTTGTAGAATATTGACCTGTTCGTTGTTGTTGCTCGTTGAACCAGTCGGGGTAGCCGTGGAGAAGAAAACACTCAGAAGCTTCATGTCCCTTGCGATTGCAGTGATTACAAAAGCGATTGGGATCACGGCTTCGGAATGTGTTAGCAGTAGGAGAAGTAGAAGTATTAAGCTGTGGAGACTCTGTTCTAGCTGAGAATCCAATAGCATCCTGTTTGGTTTCTGTAGAACGCATAGTGAGAAGATGCTGCTCGGCTCTTATGACTCTGGAATAAACATCGTTCAGGTCCGGGAGTGGTTCCTCGTCGATGATCTGAGATCTGATAGCTGAGAAACGAGACTCATCAAGACCAAACAAGAATTTGTGTACTTTTGCGTCTTCACGTTCTTTTTCAATAGTGGAGGACGCATCACACGTACACGATTGTATAGGTAGAAAGCTCTGCAGTTCTTCCCACAGTTTGGATAAACGACCGTAGTAGTCTAGGACAGACTTTCCATTATGTTTGCAATTGGTGATTTCATCCTGTAGGAGATGCTTCCGGACGCCGTTTTTGATCGAGAATCTGCGTTTCAGTGACTCCCACAGCTGGTATGCGTCTGAAGCATGACTTACAGTGGATCGTACTTGTGGATCAATGGAGGTTCCTATCCAGCCAATGATCATTGAATTAACAGCAGTCCAACGAGAGAGATCAGGATTTGTCAATGGTTTTTCTATTGTTCCATCGATAAACCCAATCTTTTGTTTTGCTTGTAGAGAGTTCCAGAATTCCGTTGCCCATTCGGAGTAGTTGTCGCCTTTAAGGATAACCGATGTGATCAGGGAACCTGGATTAAAAGATGGATGTAGGTAGTACGGCGTGTCTGGAGTTGTAGTGGTAGAAGTAGTGTTTGTAGAGATGATTGCAGAAGTAGAAGAGGAAGTCATAGAACTAGAAGTATCCATGATGATTAATTATCACGTATGTAGAAACAAGAACGATGCGGAAGTGTTTTAGGTATAGGATCGGTAGTGCTCTGATACCATGAAACAATGTAAAAATTTAGGTAAAGTGTGTTTGTATTCATTCACGTAGCAGAGTATATATACAAGAGGATAAATCCCATAGGTACAAGGAACTAAGAAGATAACTACACTAATATAGTAGGACTTATCTAAGATAAATACATATCATTATCTCTATATAGATTTATACCTTTTTATAATTGTTTTAACTACATTACAGTTAAACCGTTTGTCGCTTGTCATGCACCGCTCATTCTGCTGTTATCATTGAAAGCTTTAGGAGAACTCCGAGGAGCAGAAACACAGAGGATGTAGCAAAAGAAAAAGAAGTTTTAAAACTTGTGGCAAACCAGGCTTGATTTGATCACTGGTTAAAATGTTCACGATGACCGACGCCAAAGAACCATAAGAGCATAAATAACGGTGTCCTACATTTGGGTCCGTGGGTATATTTGGCCCAAATAAAAATCAAAAATGGGTAATAAATCGTGGGACGGACCTTAATGAAGGTCGTCCTGTGGTCGTCCGTGAAAGCCAGCTGTCGGCCCGAAACGCAGCGTAGAAGGTGTCTTCGTCTTCGTCTTCGTCTTCGAACACTTCTGGCGTCGGAGGTTACGAGATCCCGTGGGTGAAGAAATACAGGCCGAGCAAAGTGGTGGATATCGTTGGGAACGAAGATGCAGTCTCGAGGCTTCAAGTCATCGCTCGCGACGGCAACATGCCCAATCTTATCCTCGCCGTCAGTTTTTCACTCTTCTTAAATCTTTCAATTGCAGTCAGTATATGGTTGATGAGATGAGAAACTCCTTAGGGGAATTGATTGGGTTTGTCTCTTTTGTCGATTCTTAGGGTAAAGCTTGTCACTTTAGGGTTTTGAATCATTTTCGATATAGGCTTGCAATTTTTAGTGTTCACTTGACTATTAAGAAACTGATTCTGAAATGTGCTTTGTTTTGATATGTGCAGGGTCCTCCTGGAACAGGTAAAACCACTAGCATTTTGGCTCTTGCTCACGAGCTTCTCCGCCCTAATTACAGAGAGGCTGTTCTGGAATTGAATGCTTCTGATGACAGGTAATGTGATACTAGGTTCTTTGTTCAATGTTCATTTCGTGTATTCTTAGTTTTTCTTATTTTGTTATGGCGTTGTATGATCGTGGTTCAAGCTGAGAAAGTGAGAATGTATGTATTCTTCTTCCGCTTTTCTTTTCCTTCTTTCAAGCTTTAATACTATGAATCATTTCTAATTGCTTGTGTTTCGCAATCTTCTCAAGGTTCCTTATGTACCTGAAGGCCTTGAGGCCATAATCTTCACTGCTGATGGTGATATGAGGCAAGCTCTGAACAACTTGCAAGCCACATTCAGCGGGTTTCGGTTTGTTAATCAAGAAAACATCTTCAAGGTTCGATAGAAAACCTTAGTTCACTTGTCTGTACCATAAATTATACATCTCTCCACTTATTTCCTCCTCTATATGTTTTTTGTCTGTTCAGGTCTGTGACCAGCCTCATCCGCTTCACGTCAAGAACATGGTTCGCAATGTGTTGGAAAGTAAGTTCGATGATGCTTGTCACGACATGAAGCAGCTATACGATCTAGGCTACTCTCCCACCGACATTATCACAACGCTTTTCCGTATAATAAAGAACTATCATATGGCTGAGTATCTGAAACTTGAGTTCATGAAGGTATGTATACAAATCTGATTTCTTTCTTCACATATCTCAAAACATGAAGACAATTATGAGTCCCACTGATAATCCTAACTTTTAAACAAAGTCTTTCCCTAAGTCATACTCTATAAATATCAATATTATAAACAAAGGACTTGGACTTTTGTCCTACCGTTAATTATGCTCTAAGATGTAATATTAGGTATTGGCCTATAAATGTCTGTAAAACACATATTCAAGAATTCCTTCCAAAAATACACAAAAAAGAGACTATTAGCCAATAAAATAAAATAAATATAAATAAAAGAGAAAAGAGAAAAAGTTTACCGAACATGTTTTCACTGCAAAAAGCTGTTCACTGAATAACTGAAAAAAGATGAATTATGTTGGGTTAACGATAATGTTTATTGATATTGTTGACGAAAATAACTGACTGTATACTAAATGAGTAAAAGAGTTGTGTTTGGTTTTGAGTTTTATACCCTTTTTTAATTTTCTCTAGGATGTTGAAATGTTCATGTAAACATTTTCAATAATTTAATTTCAGATGAATAAAAATGAATGATCGACACAAACAAGATGAAGAAGAAAATGTCCTTTGTAGATAGGAAAAAGTCTACTAATAAATAATAACATTCTAACAAATCAAATCTTCGACCACTTGTGTGACCACTGAAACTTCCTCTAATCAAATTCACAAGAGAAGAACAAATTGAAGAAACAAGTATCACTAAACTATGTTACTGATCAATCACTCATTATCAACTCCTCTCTCATCATCATCCTCCTCTTCTTGCAAACTACTAAGACAGAAACAACTCTGAGTCTGAACCATCAGATCTCTCTTATTTTTCATCAACAAATTCCTCTTCTCCAGCAACTTTATAGATTGATCACCACCTTCATTTTCCTCATAGTCATCGCCATCATTAGGATGATTTAATTCATTGTGTTCTTGGACAGCAAGTAACGGCATAGAATTAGGGTTTTGCCAAGAATAAAAATTCGAAACAGACATAGATCTTCCTCTACTCCTCAGCTTATTAGCAATAAGCAGTCTCCTCCTCTTGTTCAATGGATTCTCTCCTTTCTCAAGATCTTTTGCGTTGATGTTCATCATCGGTTCCATTAAGTTCCCAAATGATTTCGATTTCCCTACGTAATGGCTCGATAATCCTCTCCTGAACAAACAAACAAATCAACATGTCTTCTTCAGTGTTCAACAAAACAAAACTAAAGGTTCAAGACTGGTGGATTAAGACAACATATAAATGATCAAGAACATACTTAATCGGCAGAGAGTCTTCTAAAGAAGAACTAAACGAAACAAGTGATCCTCCTCCTCCTCCTCCTCTTCTCTGGAATGAAACGGCGTCGTCTTCCTCTTCCTCCTCGTTTTCGCTGCACTCTCCGATCGACGATGAACTATCCTCCGATGATTCCTCCGGCGATTTTCTACTCATCCTTAATCCGATCCGACTAGCTAGCCCGATCTGCGATCCACCACGTCCCGAATCATCCGCCGAAAAAGGAGCCGCCGCCGGTACGGACTTATCCTGCGCCGAGACACCGGTCCGATCTCTAACGCACGCCGCCATGCCGATTCCAAACGGAGAACCCACCATGACCTCCATCTAATCTTTTTATCTTTTTTCTCTCTTAGCCCTCTGTGTATAACCAACAGGCTCAGGTATCATGAATCGCCGCGAAGCGCAGGTTAAGGAAATTTTCTACAACCCATCGAGAAAAATGGAATATAGATGCAGAAAGGATAAATTCCTATCAATATTTATAATGAGAAACATCGTATAACATACTGTTACAATACGTATATTAATACGTATTATGAGGATACATGGGTAGACGCACATGTTCTAAATATGGGAACGGTAACGGCGACATTGACGTATTGTTGACGTGGCAAATTTTTTGTTGTTCTTTGGACCTTTGCCGGTCGTTGCGGGTTACTGTCTCCGTTTAAATCAGATGTTGTCTTTGTACCGAAAGTTCGGTGGTCGCTATTACACCATATCTCGACCTTATCCAGTTCTCTCTTCACTGTCTGAATATTTTCATTTATACGTTTCTTGATATTGTTGTCTTTTCTTTTGTCAAGATATTATTGTCTTTTATTTTTAAAATAAATACAGGAAAAGAGGAAAAGATCTCGAGCAGTTCAATTAATCGGATAATATTTTGGGTTGCAAAATGAGATGCTGATTGGCTATAGTAAGTCAAAAGATAATACAAAAATATTCGTGTATATTTACTTTATATTTAAAAATGGAAAATACTCTGCGGAAAATATATTCTCAATAAGCAGGATGATTAGTTTATAACAAGTGGCCAAATTAGACCTTATCCCGTTTACTTTTAGTATGTCATTAATTAAAAATCAGAATCGTTAATTGTACGAAAATAATATTAAAATGAAGAGTGCTAATGCTGGATTAGTGCGCACGCAAGAATTTAGACTGGTTCAAAATGATAACAGGGAGTAGCTTATATTTAATCAGTCATTAACCTTGCTGAGTCATGAGTTCGCGGCCAAAATCACCTACAAATGTTATATTTAATCAGCAGATAATTTGCTGAGTCATGAGATCCCATGAAATGGATGGACATATTTTAGTGATTTCTTTTGTCAAATTTTAAATTCATGTGGATCTCGAACTTTATCTGAGCCTATAAAAGCCCATATACTGAGCTTCGGTGTCAAACTCGAAAGGCAGCTCGTAGAAGCCCAATTCTGAGTCAAGAAGAGGATGAAGTTTAAATTCACATAATTCTATGAAACGATTCCCACCTCCCTGATGGACACCATCCTCGAAACCAGTGTACTGCTCGAAATCTATGGACCATTGGACCACATCTGAAGCGTTACTTAACCATAATATAATTAATAAGTTGTGTTAAAAAAATGTTGTGTTTGATCAACAAAAATTGTTGCGTTCAAAAATTTTGAGCGACCGGTCCAAACTTAACCAGTTAAACAAAAAAAAATAATCAGAGAGTAATTAATGATTAGTTTTAATACAAACTATCTTTTAATATGCACTTCTCAAAACGGAATTATTTTATATAATTTTTTTCGCTACTGTCGCTTCAATTTGTTGTTATTTATGATTTATTCTTGGTCAACATTTGATCAAATTCTCAGTTCAAAAATTAAAATTAAAACATTTGATCAGATTAACAGTTATTTCTTATAATTTAAAAATACTTGTCATTTTGATTTTTTCCTTGATAATAAAAGAATTTCATTCTAAATATTGAATGAAATTTATACTTAATTTATGTTTGATATTTTAATTATTTTTAAATATATGTGAAAAGTGTAAGTAATATTATATTTTCTGCCAAACAAGAGAGTATCATTCATCAAATTAATTTATCTTCCAGCATCATTATGATTTCGTTGACCCTCTAACTTCCTTTAATTCCCTTCAATTCATTTGTTCAACCTCCATATCTTCCAACAACTTCATCGAACATTCTTTTTGACTTTCAAGAACCCGTAAGTTAGTCAAACATTGCATTAACAATCCAACTCAAAGTAATTACTAGATCAACTAATGTGGAAATCACTAACCATATCATTAAATCAGTAATCTTATATTATAAAGAAGTGTTTAAATCACTCAAGTTCAATCCAAGCTGGAAATTCAGTCTTTGACAACATGACATGTGTCCATCCCGCACAAAATGTTCCGTTTCATTTAATCGTTGCCGTAGTGGACTTTGCTTTGGTATTCTTTATCTGGGCTTTCATATATTTG
>OVBX01007062.1:0-11197 GCA_900406325.1 Erucastrum elatum
AATTCTTGGTAATCATAGGAATAGGATATAATATTAAGTTTTTTAATCCATCTACCTATTGATATATGTATACTATTATTTGCGAAGTGATTTTTTGCAACAGAGCTCTTACGTTAAAAGTTAGAACGGTTAATATCGATACTATCCTTAATGTATACTAAATATCAATACTATTAAAATGAGATCATTCCCATTTTATACCCTTAATGAAAATTACAACTTTTCAAAAAATATTTTTATTTTTGTAAATGATTAGTAAAATTCATTAATGGTATTTGGGTCTTTTGATTTTGGACTTGCAAGTACTTATAAAATATACTACTTTTTATTTAATATAATCTTTTAAATTTAAATATTACACTTATATATTATGAAACTGAGTTAATCAGCAAACATTATGACATCATAATATTATTTTCTTAAATCTATGTATCATAAATTAAATTTTAAATCTAAAAAATACAAAACTTATAATAGATTATTAAAAAAAAATAAACTAATATTGTCATATCATAAGTTTTTTATATCATCATTTTTATTTGAATGACATAATAAAAATATCATCAATGTTTAAAAATCGCAAGTTTATGTAATATTAAAAAATATATGATTAAATTATTAAAAATTTTAAAATATTATAAGATGTTTTTTTTAATGGATCAATCACACATTAATAAAGTGTTTTTGGGTCAATAAATGAAAAAACATGTCTTGCTTTTTAGCATTATTGTCTTTCGGTTTTTCCAAAATGTCCTTAACGATATGACTAGCTAAAATATCTCAGTAATGACATTATTGTCTTTCGGTTTTGTGGGTTTATTTCAATATTTAGGTGGAATTACTTTCGTACACTAATTTACTAAAATGGTGATGTCGACTTTATGGTTTTGATAATGGGTCTTTCGAGGTTTTTTGGGCCAAATTGTTTTGATATCGTGTTAAATGAGTTGTGTTTTTATATAACCACTTCCATATCCCATAAACCTTTTAATATCAATAACATAATTTAAAGTCTGCAATAATTTTAAAAAGTTTATATTAGAGATTGAAATTTTGTAACTACACGAGGATAAAACTTAAATCAAAAATATTATTGGCCACTTTCTATGTTTAGCAATATTTTATATAATTTATAATTATTTGAATTTATATAATAGACCAAGTACAAATTTCAGATACAACCATTGTTTAACTTATTTACAAAAATAAAACGGCTTTGTGGCGCATTTTAAATTTCGTCATACTGTACACATTATAACAAACCCGCATATAACAGAAACTTGATCATGTCACAGTTTATACAATTAAAACGAAAAATTATCAATTTTTATATTGAAAAACAATAAAAGAGTACTCCGCCCTTTTAAGGGCGGGTCGGAATCTAGTTTAAATTTAAAACAAAATAAAACTCTAAGGAAAATAGTGTATATCTTTTTTTTTTGAAAGAATAAGAAATTTATTCATAAAAAAAAACTCTTATTACATCAAGTGTAATCCTTTATCTCTAACTCTATACAATCTTCAAACTACTACAAACTGTTTAAGTTCGAGTACTAAACCAAAATTGAAATCTTGTTAGAAATAAGAGAAGTGTGGAGAGTGTTTTGTGAGAATTAGCCAACACTATCAGTATATAGTGGAGGTTGGTACAAGGGTTTACATCAAATAGAATATATACATTGATTACAGATATTGACTACATTCATTACAGTATCAAGTCTTGGTGAAAGGTCATAAATGCTCCGGTTGAATGAGTCTTCACTTGGCTAAGTCTTGGACGAATCTGGACAGTGTAGATGGGCCGGAGACTGATGTAGAAGAACCTGATAGATGGGCCGGATGTAAACCTCTTTGGACTTCCTCTTGTATATGTTGGACTTGTCTGGTACTTGGTTAAGTACTTGGTTAGGATCCATCCACACAATGGATATTTATAACACTTCCCCTTGGATGGTCATAACCATATGAGTTAGTAATATGTTTAATGTTGCCTCATTAAAACCTCTTCCGGAAAATCCAAAACCCAATGTGGTAAAAAAGGAAACCAAGGAAAGGAAAAAGAGTACAACCCATACTACTTCCCCTAACTTGAACATCACTTGCTGAATAGATGTTCATGATTCTTACTTGAACAATCTTGTATTGTTCGGACATATCATGTCCCTTAGAATCCTAATGGTACTTAGAAAAATATGTACCATCTTTGATATTGACCTCTTTTAGTTCTTTAGATAAGATGTACTATTTTATACTCTGGTCATTTGATTATGGTCCTTGACCAAATCATTCTTATATGCCTTTCCATACATATTGGTCGGCTAGTACTTTAGATCCTTTATATGATATGGATCATTATATCAAGTATTAGCTACTTAGCTCTTTAGGACTTATGGACATGTCTTAGCTTTATGAGTATAATATTCTTTGTCATAGACAACTTTTATACAGAGGTCATATTGGTTAGATCATGATCCTTGTTTACATATGTCCGTAGATGATCTATGATCGATCTGAGACATTTTCAGACTTAACATGTCGGCAATTCATACACACACACATATATATATGGACGATTGGACTGATCCAGGTCGTGCATGGCTTTGACATATAATTGATCTTATAGATCATCAAGTTTATGTCTAATGACATCAATGATCTACAGCTTTATCATGGAACAAATCTTATAATATGGTCGAACCAGTTGGGTCGTATATGGACGCATAAATGCGGTCTTATGCCTTTTGTTCAAAGATGAACTTTGACTTTATAGCTTATCTTTATGATAGCTTATTCATTCATACCACAGCTTGGTTGGTTCATGCTGAGAATTTGACCAATTATAAGTATTACCAAAATTTGGCTAATCTGTGGTGATGGTCTATAACCTTTCTAAGGTTCAATGAATAACCATTTAACATATCTTCTTAGGCTGGTTAGTATAAACATAAGGAATTTAAAATTCCTCTATGGACTGATTTGAATTGTTCTTATAGAACTCTTCATTTGCTCACATGTAGCAATTTAATTCAGTCCATGGACAGCTTTAGGTAAATGCTGTTCATGAGAACTTATTTTCTCATCTTATGATTCTGAGCTCAATACATTTTGGTAAACCTTTTAGGTACCAATAATATTATCATCATCCAGTGAGTCTTATAAAACATACTACATCTTTTGAATTTCTTCCAGACATTATATGTAGTGACATATGTAGTAGTATCCACCACTTTGGATTATATAGACCCATCTTGGCCTGTCTCACGATTTTATCCTTCTTTCAGGATTTATCTATTCACTGGACATCATATGGCGTTTACATATTTATGGCCAATACAATATGCCTTTATATATCACTTTAGAAAACCCCACGTTTCTTTCAATATTAATTATGAGTACTCTTGTGTGGGTTCATGATCCTCGATTCATTATTCATGTGCTACATACTTGCGCTTTTCTATGAATGTATGTGTCGACACACTTATATCTTTATATGGTTCCTTTTATTTCCAGACATGGTATAACTCGATTTTGAGATTTCATTATCTAGGACCTATGACCTTCTAACTTGGCGTCCTAAGTTATATGGTATGGTACCTAGCTGTTCAGCTGGACAGCCTTATATCTCAATGTATGGGATGGTTTCCTTAGTAAAACTCGGAATTTATCTCATGCACCTTTCTTTCTTTCCGAGGTTCCTTAGAATTTATGGAACTTTATTTGGAACACTTATTTGGTCTTATATTAGACTCTGTAGCAACTTGGTTGAGTCTTTAAGACATCTAAACCTTGTGGTGCTAAGCTGGTTTGACATAGTCATTATTTTCTCGGGTCAATGTGTCTGGCATTTTATTTTGCTATCATTGTAGCATATGGACGTCTATAATTGATTTTCTAGTCCGAGGATCTTTGCCAAGACATTTATGGTTGATACCAGATGGTAGATACCATTCTTTACCAGCTTATTACTTTTCTCCTTTCAAATGTTGGATATTCGGATTCATAAACCTTATGTAATCCTTGTTCTATGGCCTATAATTAGATCACCCATTTTGGCTCAAGGTTTCTTTTAAACATATGGAGAAAGTATATTCATATATATATCCAACATATATTCCCAATCCTCCTTATGAGATTCTAAGATCACATAATCTTAGATGGCACATATATTTGTGGTGGATTCATTCATAACATCTTAAGATGATATATGTATGGTGTCCCCATACATATGAACTTTTGAACCTTATAGGTAATGGTAATAATATCATAAATTCAACCAATATGTAATATGGCTGTGGACCATGTTTCACGGATTTTAGTATGGTCATGTATCATAGGATTTGTCCTCACTTCCCTTCATGAACATACTCTAATTTGTGGTGCTGGGACAATAAATTCCCTTGTGCATAGATATCTATTGCACAAACGTGAGATCTTATGGGATAGCATTTGTGCCCTTTTAAATCTTTGCATCATACTGGATGGCTATGTATGGTAATGCCATCTAAGTGATAAATTTTGTGGGTCAATCAGACATGATTGCCCTGGCTTATGCCTAATATCATATTGATCTCCAGATCAATAGACAATGTAGTCACCACCACTTAGGCGATTTTAATTTAGGTACTCTTATTCCCTTTTGTCCATTGTTGGAAACCATTATCTCTTCTTAATTCAATGGACCTTATAGGGTGAACATAATGCCTTATAGGCAATGCCTTGGTCGGACCTCTTTTCCTTTCTTTCAAGGAATGTCCAGTTGAGTTCAAGAGTATTTTATGCATCATAACAAAGCCTTGATGGCCGAGCTAGTCGTGCCATTTATAAAAAAAGCTTCTTTTAACTCTTTGGAAAATTGATGTGGGATATTAATCCTTAATCATATTTATCTGGGCTCAATGAAAGGCCTATAGATATAGTAGGTATAGTCTCTAGGACTTTCCTTTGGCCTTGGGCATTTTTCATAAATAAGAAGGAATTATTTCTTTCCTTTGCTCATAGTTTCAATATGTAGACTATTCATATGAATGTCTTCGAAACTTAACAAGTTCCACTTTGATTTATGGGAATATAATGCATCATATATTTCTAGATGCGTGCTTATGGCCAAGTGCTTACGATGAAATATATTTTGTCTCTTAATATAATGTGGCTTGGTCCACTATAGAAAGCAAAGACAAAGTAAAATGATGTCGAAATCTAATTGGCCTCTTTGAGACAATATGAGGTCTCTCATTCACGATGATCATCATTTTCATGGACGAAATCATTCGCACCATTGCAATGGACCCAAATGGGCCATAGGGTTCTATCCCTTTATGCTCTCCTGCTAGAGTTCAATAAGGTGTTTGGGAGTTCTACATTGGTTTGACCAATTGCTGTATCCCTCACTGATGGCAAGAAGATATGGTCGAGGCATGGGTTTCAAAATCGAACTTATACCCACGGCTAGGTTGATAACATTGGCCTTGACCTCGACTATGGAGTGACTGTGGCTGATATCCACGCACATCCTTGCCATCCTCCATGGCCTTTCACATGGCCATGGTTTGACTCTTTTCATATGGCTCTGTGGCCGCATGTGCCTTAGGAAATGTATAAAACCCATGAGGCCTCATCTTACTATTCTTCATGAGTAATTCATTGTTTTTGCTAAACAGGAGATTAAATTTTCATATGTGGAGGAACCCTTTTCTCGGTATTATTGCTGAAGCAAAACATTGCTTTGTGGAATGTAGAGAATTTCTTCTCCAACATGTCAGCATATGTGATAGTTTCTCCACACTGTTTCAACTTTGAGACTATCATAAATAGAGCCGAGTTATAATCATCCATAGACATATAGTCTTGGATCTTTATGTTCCTCCACTCATTAAGGCTTTTGGTAAGAGCACCAATCTTTGGTGATCATATCTGAATTTCAGTTTTATCCAAAGGTCCAAAGGATTCTCAAAAATGAGATATTTAGATATAATCACTAAGATTTCAAGATGATTTTCAACATCTGAATATTTAGTATTGCTTTCAAGCATAAGAATTTATGCAAGCAAATTTATATGATTTTCAATAATGCTTCCCCTCAAATCATATGACAATATTAATATTAATCTATAGATTGTTTATTTATTATGGATTCGTAGAGACAAGATTAATATTTGAGTATTTGCACTCTCTACACAAGCATTATAGTATATTTAGCTATATACACATTTCAATTTTTTCCCCACATAATTTTAATTTACAATTACCCTACTGCCCTTCTCTCTTTTCGGAACTTGTTTTTGTTTTTAGAATCTTTATTTTTTGCAACTTAATCTGAAATCCCTACTATTTCTCTCCGTTGAAAACACAAATTTTCTGATTTTTGAGCAAAACCATAAATTAATATAATTTCCATAGTTGTTCTCATCTGCTGCATCGTTATGTTCATCTGCAGTATTATCCTATACATATATTATAGATGATCCAGTTCTGGAAACAAACGCGTGAGCAGCTAAAACCTTTGGTGATTAAGCCTCGTGGAGACTTGTCGACGACAATCCAAAGAAAATTATCATCTTTTTTTTTATCAGAACACCGACAACTGGTGATTAAATCAGTTTGATTTGTGAAATTTTTAGGATGTTGTAGTGATAAGAGTATAAAAGAAGAGTATTTCAACTTTATCATCTTTGGGCTACTGAATCGGAAGAGCAAATGTGATATGTTTTTCTCGCTTTGACAAAAGGTCTTTGTAAAGGATCTCTTCAAAGTTTACGGTGGAGATTTCAATTTCTTACCGGAGTGAATGGTACCAATTGCATAGTGAAGGATCCCATTATAGCTGTGTGGACCCTATTACTATTATTTTCAACTTGTGTTCTCGTCTGTATTTTCTCTGACCGTGTTCATCATTTTGGTCTGTAATCAAGCTTTGTACATCTGTTCTTAATGGATCTGTGATAAAACAAGTAGTTGACAAAAGATTTTAGCCGGATATACCTTAAATTAGTTTTACAAATCTTTAAAAACTGCTAACATATCTAATAGAAGCATATAAAATTATTTACACTTTATACATGTTTTTATATTTATTTTGCAATTTATTGTTAACCCAATAACATATTTAATATCATTTAATATTTTATTCATTTTACATGTATTTTGAATTAGCCTTTTAGGCAGGTCCGGTCCATGGCACAAGCAAGCAGAGTAAGCAACTGATTAGGGTCCAAGATTTTTTTTGGCTTAGATTTTTTTTTTTTAAATTCAACTTTTTTTTTGACAAAGGAAAAGGGCACAATTTTGTAACTTGGAGTAGGGCTTCTACTGGGCATGAGCCGACGCTGCTTTTAGATTCATTTTTATATGGCTAACACCTCTAATAACATATAAATTTTTTATTTATCTTACATATCAGATCATTTATAAACAGTTTATAAATTGGTCAACGGCTAATATGAATATAATATTGTCTAAAAATTAACCTATCTGTCATATATATTGTAATGTATTTTTAAATTAACCGTTGATATTTTTTGTTATACAACTAACATATCTAATAGCATATAACAAATTATTTATCCGGTATATTTTAATAGCTAACTTGATAAATTCATCATTTAGCATGTGTCGTATCTAATAGCACATAACTTGTATTTTTTTAATTTTATAATGAATGGAAAAATAGTAAATAGTTTGTCTTCTTCTTTTAGTTGCTATGAAACTTTTCTGCAATTTTCATCGTAGATCTTGACATCCACTTTAAAATTGTGATCTTATTAATATTCTTTCACTAAATATGTATATCTCACGTGTAGCATTTGATTCCAAACATTTTAAAACTCAAAAATGGATTTTGATAAATTAAAATTAAAATGCCACAGTTGATATCCGCTTAACACCAAATTTTATAGGAAATAACCAGGAGTTCTGTACAGTAAAAGGGAGAGAGAGAGGAAAATTATATCAAAAATCTTTACTTTTTATATGGTTTGGTTCTCTCCCTCTCTCTCCGTTGAAAACTCTGAAAACTGAAACTATTAATTGGTATATTATTTACTAGACTTAAAATTGATTATCAAGGGTGTAATTGTCATTTTACATGTCTCCACTTGACTATTTTTACGGTTTAGGGTAAATTGCTAATTTCCAACATTTTAATAGATTTCTAGCTAATTGACTCTTAATATTTTAAATCTATAGATTGTTTATATATTATGGATTCATATAGATCCTAGATTTGTTTCAGATCCAAATGGTGTTCTTTAGATTTTCAGGTTTTGATTTGTTTATCTTTTACCACATTGATCTGAATGGACCACCATGAGAGAAGGCTGATCCGCGGATGAGCTGGCCGGAGAGGATCGGCGGCGCGGATTGTTTATGCGACTGATGACGCATCTGAGATCGGATCGACAAGCCGTCTGCGGTGATGGATTTTTCTCGTCTTGGCCTTCAGATTGATAGGTGAATCGTTGTCTGGCTCCACGGGGTTTCAGAGATATGGCTGTTTGAAGTTGTGCCTGAATTTAGAATTTTCTGGCCGGAAAAGAGAGTTCAGGTGGAGAGAGACTTCTCAAGTGGAGAGCACATTCGTGCTGATAACGTGTTAGAAATGAGAGAAGTGTGGAGAGTGATTTGTGAGAAAGTTGTGTGTTATTTCTCATTAGCCAACACCACTTTATATAGTGGTTTGATACAAGGGTTTACACAAAAGAGTCAAAGGAGAAATCTCCATATTGATTACAAGATTCTACATTAAAGACTTGGTCAAAGGTAATGATGGCAAGGCTGAATGGATCTTTATGTGGGCTGAAACTTGTGCTTGAATGTAGATTGGCTGGATGTAAACCTCCTTGGACTTCTTCTTGTACTTATTGGACTTATGTAGTACTTGGTTAATTAGTACAAGAAGAAGTCCAAGGAGGTTTACATCCAGCCCATCTACATTCAAGTCCAAGTTCAAACCCACATGAAGATCCATTCAACCTTGCCATCATTACTTTGACCAAGTCTTTAATGTAGAATCTTGTAATCAATATGGAGATTTCTCCTTGACTCCTTTGTGTAAACCCTTGTATCAAACCATTATATAAAGTGGTATTGGCTAATGAGAAATAACACACAACTTTCTCACAAATCACTCTCCACATTTTTCTCATTTCTAACACGTTATCAGCATGAATGTGCTCTCCACTTGAGAAGTCTCTCTCCACATGAGCTCTCTTTTCCGGCCAGAAAATCATAAATTCAGGCGCAACTTTAAACCGCCGTATCTCTCAAACTCCGTGGAGCCAGACAACGAGCCATCTATCATTCTGAAGGCCAAGACGAGAAGAATCTATTACCGCAAACGGCTTGTGGATCCGATCTCAGATGCGTCCTCAGTCGCATAAACAATCCGCGCCGCCGATCCTCTCCGGCCAGCTCATCCGCGGATCAGCCTTCTCTCATGGTGGTCCATTCAGATCAATGTGGTAAAAGGTAAACAAATCAAAACCTGAAAATCTAAAAAGCACCATTTGGATCCGAAACAAATCTAGGATCTATATGAATCCATAATAAATAAACAATCTATAGATTTAAAATATTAATCTTGTTTCTATGATCCATAATATATAAACAATCTATAGATTTAAAATATTAATCTTGCTTTAATTACTTATAATATAACAATGATCAGTTGATCATTGTATCTAGTGATCTTTTAATCATAATTCAAATTTGGATTGATTATATATAGGGTGTTATATAGGGTGTTAAAGCCCTTTAGAATCTTGAATAAGGATCAATCATCATTCAGATGAGATCAAACAATATGGATGAAAATCAATCACAATGGTCGAAGGGTAAATGCATGGATCAAGAACTATTTGGATGAATGTTCTGTCTTAAGCATTGGATCTAAGTAATTTAGATGTGATTCTTAATGCATCGGGGTATATTGATTTTTCAAGATAAAAACAAAACTGATTATTTCCCCTCTTAATAGGCTAAACCAAGACAAGAATATGGCTAAACCAAATTCATTTATATATTTTTCAATTAATTGGTTTCAAAGCTGGTTTATATTTTTAATAACCATTTAGGAAGAATTTATATGCATTAAGATAAATATTGTCAATCAACATGGATGGATTAAAAATGCATCATGGATAAGACAAATATGGTTTATAATGTTTACGGTATTTGTAAACCAAATTTTAATTTCAGAAAATGGTTTGAAAAACTTGTTTTATAATTTTGAATATAGCAAATATACCAAGTTTAAATGAAAATCAATTTGGTCAAATTATATGCAAGCAGTGTGAATCATTTAGATGCAAACAACATGAACCACTTCAGATGCACTAGTATCATTATCAAAACTATCCGAACATGTATGTCCAATATTAACAATATGATAGTTGAATGCATGCAAAGGCCAGTTCATGGATGATTCTAAGTTTGATCTAATGATTTACTAAATGATGCTATCAGGTATACAAATGATCAGTACATATTCAATCATCAGGTTCAAGGATGAAACTAGATCAAGATTAATTTTAACTATCAACTTATGTGATCAATATTCAGAATGTGATTTAATCATTATAAAATCGGTTTGATATGCAACTATATGATCAAATGATTTTCAAAACCAGAATTTATTTTATGACATATCAATTTAAATCAAGAATATTGTTTATAAAACTTTATAAATATTTTCAGTCAATGATATGCATTTAATAAAATCAAGCAAGTATTTATAAAATCGATTTGCATTTATAAAAATCAGATTTTGCATTTATAAAAATCTTGAAAAGTTTTAAAAACTTTGACAGTTACAAATTTCAAAACTTTGACAGCTACAAAACAAATCAGTCAAGGATATGCAATGAATGATATTAATTTCGATTTTATTTGGGGGTTGACTGAATTTTCAAAAATCTGGCCGAAAATGGCACAGAAAAAAATTGTTTGTTTTGAGTTTGGAATTGCTGGTTGAGAAAACCAAGCAAGAAAGATTTTAGGGGATTTTGATAGAGTTTTGTTTTGGCCAGATTATACACTCATGTTTATCACATCTGGTAAAATGGCCAAAAGGAGGGATTGAATCAAAAGGTTTAAGATTTCTCTAATAAATTTATGATTCATAAGATTTCATAAACAAGATTTATATAGATCTTTAGGTATTTTAATAAGTTTATAAGTTTTAGAGAAACAAAGAACCTTTAGA
>OVBX01007063.1:0-11197 GCA_900406325.1 Erucastrum elatum
ATAGTATTAGTCCATCGCCTTGGACACATGTGACAAATAAGTCGTCGCAGTAGCAATCAAGGTTTGTGAGGTAAGAAGATAGGCCACGGTCAATGGTGACTTCATTAAGAACAAGCGTCTGCTCCTCTGTCTCGGAGTCAGCCTTTCCCGCTTCTATAATGTGACACTGCAACCTGTGTCGCAGTGTTATACTGATTGGACCCTTCAAAACCTTTTCAAGACGGTCTGGGTATTGTTTACTGTCTGGAAATTCATAAAGAGTTAAAGAAAAGTTTGCAACATTTTTCAACTGATGACTTTATAAAGAAACTGATAACAGAAAAGATGGGGAAGGATACGGAAAGGAGTCATGAATCCCAGAGATCCCATAGAGAATGGGACAATGGGAGGCACTGCTCCATTAAACCTCGACGCTGCCTGTATTAATACCCAAGATGTTCCATGTTAAGTTTTTATAAAAATACAGAGGGACAGATGTGAAGTGTTATACACTTCAGAATGAGATTGTGACATTACCCATAGAACAGTACCGTCCCCACCAAGAGTTATAACAAGGTCAACCTTTGGCTGTAGAAGTGAAATCTCTTTGTCTGCATAAACAATTTTTCTAAGCTTTTAAAAACTTCGCTTGGGACAGAAAAATATTTTATCATTATTATCATACCATCTTCCCAAGTCTGTACAAAGTCGAAGAAAGTTGACACCAGTAAAAGCTGTGCTTTTACTCTTGGTTCCACATAAACATTTAGTCCTTTCTGCTCTCTTAACCATCTGAAATCAAAAAAATATGTTAAACATCCAGTCCTAAGCAAACACTCTTTTTTTAACCCTTACTAATCCTATGGCATCTTGACGATATCTTTTCTGGAAGTATAAATACTGACCTGACCATTGCCACAGAAAGAACTTCTACAGAAGCTGAATTAGGTTTAGTGAAAATCATAACATTTTGTGGATTAGTCTCCCATGTCAGTGAAATCTGAATGAATGAATAATAACAAGTTACTTGAGAACCAGAAAATAAACAACAGTTTGAGAAAGAAACATTAATAGTCTATCTGGTACCTGTTTACTACTGCGGTCTGCTGTAGTGATGTTCCCACTCTCAAACGAGACAATCTCTTTCTTGTGTTGATCATTAGCCTGCCCCTTGCATTCCCATGAAAGCTTAAACGATGCCTGCATCAAAAGTTGATAGATGATGTAATACAGTACACAGGACGGGACAGGAGAGACTTTTTGAATGCAACACTATTGCTAAATTGACTTGCATAGGCACAAGAGCAGGACTAATAGATATGTTACCTTTCGCTTCAATTTGTTGAAAGAGCCAATAGGACTGTTAGGCTCACAATCTTGGAGAAGTTCATGAGAGCAAATACGCTCCAAGGAAGACCTTGCAAATTTCCCATTTTCCGGAACATTAAGCCTCGGAGACTTGCTACTGGATGGTACTGTGATATACAATCCAGAATAAGAAAAACTAATATGTTGTTCCATGGCCAAAACTAATATGATTCAAAGGTAGTAGTAGGAAGAAAACAAACCTTGAAGAAGCAAGTCAAGGTTCTTAGACCTCTCCAACTCATATTTTCGTTTCCATTCAGCAGCCTCAGCTCGAGCCACTGCCTTTTCTTCAGCTGATCCTCTTAGAGCCTTTGCAACGGCTACAAAAAAAAGAGTAAGAAAACAACAACAAAGCATGAAGCTTACAAAAAGTATGAGAAGCTTTTTACTTACTTCTCAAAGCCTCAGAGAACTCAACGAGATGATCATCTGAAGCCTGGATAGGAGGAGTCTGTTGGGTAAGAAGCTCCTCAACAGCTCTCTCTGATTGTTTGAGACCAGTTTCTTGGTTTGATCTCGAACTGTTTCCATCACCATTTCCAACAGAATCCTTCAATTATTGGAAGAAAAAAAAGAAAGACATAAGCTTTGAGAAAAAGACAGTCTTTTTGTGAAAAAACTGCTATAAATCTCAAATTGAAGAGAGAGAAGAGAGAACTCAAGAGCAGAAAAAATAATAAAAGGGAGAAGCGGAAGATGGAGAGATTGAAGTTACAGTGTAATGGAGCTTGTTGTTAGGTGACGACATTGAATTCGCTATGATCCAAGACTTTGAGGTTGAGAGAGAGCGATGAAAGTGCGTTATGGATTTGCCATCTCAACAAGGCATGTATTTATATAACGAGAAAAAGAATGGGAAGAGTAAGGACTAAGGAGAGTCCAAGGCATCCCCATGTTGTTCTTTTTTTTTATGAAACAAAACAGCAATTGCTTTGAAAATGCGACCGGATCACACATAAATAATAATTTGATTCCCCTCCCAACTAAAAGTCTTCTCTGTATAAAATATACAGTAATAATTATGGAAAGAAAATTCTTCAGGTTCTCTTTTTGCTGTTTACATGTTTCATGCAACGTTATAATTATTGTTATATACATTGAAAACTTGTTAAAATAAAGGGTAAAACCGACTGAAAATAGCATAAATATATGATATAACATTATGTCAATGTTAGTTACCTAATTTAAACTCCATATAATATATATGGTAATTACACAAATAATCCCATGAAGCTAAGAACTCATTTAATGTAAATGCTCTAACAAGATTTCATCTGAAATCAACGTATCACGGTAAGAGAAAAGACCAACTCGTTTTAAACTTTCAGAGAAAAGGTCTTTGATTAGATTTTTTTTTTGGTAAAAGGTCTTTGATTAGTTATATGGTTATGGTTGATACGGAAATGCCATTTGCGTTATTTAGATTTAAATTTTGTAAGATTATGTACTTTATCATCTGATCATTACGTGATCGAATATAATATACTGACCGAATTTCGATCATGATTTAAAAATTACTCTATCGAACATCAACATTCAACACCCCTTACATAATAATATGCAAATATTAGATGCTTACATGTTTGAACCATATCGATTAGATAATCATAAATAACTTAACCAATCATTATACGAATGAGATCACGTCACACAAACCAAAAGTTTCAAAAGTCTTTGTTTTTGTGTGTTGGTCAAGTCTTTTTATATGCCCGAGTGTTTTTTTTTTGTGTACAAATAATAGCAGAATACAGTGGTGGATCTAAAAAATATATTGGGTGGGGCATAGATTAATTGATTAAATTTTATTAATAATATATCTTAAATCTGTCTTAATATTTTTTAAATAAGAATAACATTTAGAAGAAAAAAAATTAGTTATATAATCATTTCAGTGCCGGTCCTGATACAAGCAATGGAAGTCTGAGCTTCCAGCCGAGAGAAAACTATATAACTTATCGGCCACATTTAGCAATAGTTCTCTTTAGCTTAATGGTAAAGACAGTTTGGTTATGGTTAAGGGGTAAGAGATTCGAACCCTTTAGCCTACAACTTATTTTAATTTTTTACTCACACATATCTGTAAAGCGGCATCCACAAAACAAATTCTTGAAGTCTCCGATTCCACCCAATTAGAAGAAGACACACCCCTTAACTGGAATCTTTTTTTGAACATCTGTCCAAACCTCACCCTCTACCTCTGCTACTCAGCAAAATTTCCAAGGGATCACCAGCTCTATTTGTATAAAGATTATTATTCATGTTTTTTCAAATGTACCATAAAATCTAAGGAAAGAAATCATAATTAAAATTCTTTGGTAGTCTCCAAAAAAGATAATAAATATTGTAGAAAAAATATGAACTTGGGAAAAAATCCGGAGCTGAAGAAATTTTCGACAAAGCCCACATTTGTAACACCGGTGGACACTCAAAAAGAACATGGTTAATAGATTCTTCTTCCATTCCACATAAACTGCATCGTGACTCACAAATAATGCCCCTTGACCTTAAATTTTTCGACACCGGTAGAATTCTTTTAATTGCTTGCCAAATAAAATGTTTCAATTTTGGCGAACAATTTAATTTCCATATAGGGCTTAATAATACATTAGTATCCGGTCCAAAGAAAGGTCCCTGATACATTAGTATCCGGTCCAAAGAAAGGTCCCTGAGTTCTTTTATCTGAAAATTTTGATTCTATTCGGTAACCCGATTTAACTGTATATCGTCCAGACTCTGTGAAAGCCCAACCATTGTAGTCAGGCCGAGAAGACCGACTAATTGCTAATCCTTTATTGATAATTACATCATCAGGATGAAAGTATGCATTAAGTAAATCCACATTTCAAGAAAAAGTGATCGGATCAATGAAGTAGTCCACTTTAAGATCCTGTAAAACATGTGACTGGTGTTTCGGGGTTGCTGACCTCGGGCGAGGAGCAGGAAGCCATGGATCATTCCATACTGAAATGGCTTGTCTATTGCCTACTCTTTTGATTAGCTTTTTTTTAACCATAGATCGAGCAAAGCAGATACTTCTTCATCCATAAGACGATGAGTAAAATCTGTGCGTATGAAGAGGATCAGTATTCCGGAAATATCATCTTTTAAAACTTTTGAAAATAAACAATCTGGCTTATCAATTAACCTCCATAGTTGTCTAGCCAGTAAAGAGGTATTGTGATCTTGTAGACCCTAAAACTCAAACCACTTTCCTCTTTATGTTTACAAACTTTATCTCTCCACCCCACCAAAAATGAGAAATAGCCCCTGTAATTTTCTTTGTAATTGATTTAGGTAACCGATAACAAGACATTACATGACTTGGCATTGCATTGGTTGTCGTATTTAACAAAACCTTCTTTCCTCCCTTGGTAAGAAATCTTACTGTCCAGCTGTTAATCTTTTGATTAATCCTTTCATTTACATAACAAAAAACTTGTACCTTTGATCCCCCAAGGCTCTCTGGAATGCCCAGATAAATTTCCGTCCCTCCTAGCTTGCTAATTCCTAACTGGGATTTAATTTCAGATCTGGTAGTCTATGGTACCTTATGTCCAAATTGAAGTGATGACTTATCAAAATTTATCAATTGACCTGAAGCAGCCTCAAAATCCTTAAGTAGCTTAAGTATAACTCCACATTCCACATCATTCGCTTTGCAAAAAAATAAACTGTCATCCGCAAAGAGAAGATGAGAATCGCAGGACTCCCCCTAGCTACTTTTAGTCCCATCAACTTTTTATCCCGTTCCTCTTTTTCAATGTTTGCAATAAGAGCTTCCGTACATAAAATGAAAAGATAAGGTGATAACGGATCACCTTGTCGTAAACCCCGTTCCGGGACAATATGTCCCTTAGGCTGTCCATTAAGTAGCACTTTATACTGAACCGAAGAGATACATTTTATTATTCTAGATACCCAAATTGGACAAAAACCTATTATTAATAATAGACGCTCCATAAAAAATCATTCTACCATGTCATAAGCATTACTCATGTCCGTTTTGATAGCCATCAAACTTCTCTTTACATGCATTATTCGTACGTAATCCATGGAACATCTCCTGAGCAATAAGAATATTATCAGAGATCAAACGCCCTGAAA
Organism: Erucastrum elatum; assembly: GCA_900406325.1. Classification (NCBI taxonomy): domain Eukaryota; kingdom Viridiplantae; phylum Streptophyta; class Magnoliopsida; order Brassicales; family Brassicaceae; genus Erucastrum; species Erucastrum elatum. The sequence goes on from OVBX01007063.1 coordinate 5,452, forward strand.
CAAAAGCAGATTAAGTCTCTGAGATAAGCTTTGGAAGCAGGCCTTTCAGCCGCTGACAAAGTACCTTAGAAATAATTTTATAAGCCACATGAATGAAGAAAAAGAGTGAATATACTAAAGAATGTTATAAAAAAGTACTTGAACTCAAAATATTTAAGAACTAAAGTTTCTAAATGAAACGAACTTAGAAACAAGAAAGACTACGAAAAAAGAACATTAAGAAAATAATGAAACACGTGGCCAAAAAGAAAAAAACAGAAAATTAAAGAATAGACTAAGGGCGAATTGTAGTTTTGACTAAGAGCATCTCCGAAAAGATTTTCTATTTTGAAGTTTTAAGCTTTATATATGAATTTTTAAAGGGTTTTTCTCCAAAAAAAAATTCAAAACTAACTTCAAAATTATTTATATTTTACATTATGATCCTTATATTTGTCACAACTAATATAAATTCATAAAAAAATTTATAAATAACTATCACATATATAAAATATTACAACAATATTAACTAATAAAATCAAATTTATCAGATTATTAGTGTTGTTATGATAATTAAATTTCTATAATAATTATGTCTTCATGTATCTTTTCAAAATTTATTTTTATTAAGTTTGTTTTGTAATATTCTTGCTGTCTAATTTTACTTTTGAAATAATATAAAGCTTGTTTTATTTTTTTTCTCTAATTATATGCGTAAAATTTAAATTTATATAAATATAAATAAATTTGAAGATTAATGAGATATAATTTTTAAAGATTAAAATGAGAATTGAGAAAATATTTAAGAATCATAAACAAAATGTGTAATTGCAAGGACCAAAATGCAAATAAAAAATGAAACTTCAAATTTGAAGTTTTGAATAGTGACACTCTATATTTGAAGCTTCAGTACACAAAACTTTAAATTTGAAGTTTTGATGTTTCTTTTTTAATAACAAAAAACTTCATATTTGAAGTTATATAGTGTCTTTTGAAGATGCTCTGACTAGGCAGCAGAATACACTATTTTTATAACGAATTTAAATTTAACTATAGATTTTAGTGGGGCAGCTGCCCCCATGTTGTATAACGTAGATTCGCCCATGCGAATATACCCAAGTGTTATACCTAAACCTGGACATAAAAACTAAGAACCAAAAATTGAATTGAAATCGAACCTAAAATTGAACTAAATTTCACACCTAAAGTTTTAAAAATTTAGTTTTACAATTTACATACCTAAAATATTTAAAATTTAGTTTTACAATTAGCAAGTATTAAAAAACTACTCACAAACCAAAATAACCAGAAAATTGAATTATCCGAGAAACAAATAATTAAATTCAAGTAGGTGATCATACGCCTAAATAAGAAAATAAAAAATACTTAAAGAGAAAATAAACTCATGTCCATTTTATAGTTCAGCATATGATGATTAATGTTTTTTGTTGATTAGTGACTATGTGTAGGGTTGGTTTTGAATATAACTTTTTTTTGTAACATATGGTTTTGAATATAGTTCAATCAATATTTAGGTTTACACTCTAATTTTTAAAAGTTTAAATTTACCAAAAATTTATAAAATTGTTTACTACTCATATTTTCAAAATCTATCCTGATTGTTACTTACACTATTCTCTTTGGCGGTTACATATATAAGTGGGCCCATTAACAACGTGTGGATGGTTTAGATTAGAAGACTTTGATTATTTCTGGTCCTTCAATAGTTTTTTTTTTTTTTTTTTTTTTNTTTTTTTTTTGTAACTGGCTTCTTAACATATAATTTCGAAAAACAAAGGGATTTTACAAATGCTAATGCATTAGTACAAAGCTAAATAGCCCAATCTGATATCATAGTAACCCAAAAGCTCAAATTGATTTGCTGTAAGCCCACTAAACAAATTTAGTGGTCCACCCAGTTAAGTCTTCGATCATCTTCTTCACCCTTCTGCTTTGGCAGTTTCCCGACATCATCCCTCACCCACCTTAGTCCTATCGAATCTGTCTTCTTGAACCATAGTTCCAAACGAGTTTCCCTTCTTCAAACAATCATCTGATCCATCTTTGCATCATCTCAGAAGATCTTGTAGGATTAGATTGTCTAAAACTCTGAATCTTGTTCCTGATTTGGTGGTCAATGAGGGAAAATATGGAGTTTATCGATCGTGACCTATTCGCATGCAGTCTGGTATTTCGCTCATTCCAGACCCAGTATAGAGTTGCTTGCCAACCTAGCCGGATCAGTTATCGCGATGCCGCCGGTGGAGGAGCCGTGATCATCTGTTCCAGCGAATCCTCCCATCTTCGCTCAGGTACGATTCTACATCTTCCTGCAACTACACTCCACAGATCAAACGCATAGCCACATTCCCAAAATAAATAATCTCTTGATTCATCAGATGTGTTACAGAGGAGACATAGAGATGGAACTTGGAGTCCCCAGCCAATCATCCTAACTTGAGTTGGGATCCTGTTTTGAGCTACCAACCATGCATGGAAGTTTTGGCGAGGGATGCCTCTTGACGTCCAGATCGCAGCTGTCCATCGTAGTGTTGGTTCCTCTCCACAAAGGTAGTGATACATCTCTCCTGTATTGAACTTCTCACTAACTTTCCCATTCAACTCCCACTCGTAATGATCCGGTTCTTCAGTAAAATGAATCGTGGTGATATGTGACCAGACCTGCAACTGATTTTCCGTCCTTGCTGCAGGTAGCCTCCAGGAGCCGTTTCGATGAAGTGAAGCCAAAGTTACATTCTTTCCAATGCCTAGTCTAGATATTCTTTCTTCCAAGTATTCATACAAGTTGCCGTATGGACTCCAGTTATCCGTCCAGAATCTACTACTTTGGCCATTCCCAATTCTCATATGAATCAAAGGGTAAACCACTTCTCGAAGCTTTAATAGTTTGTTTGTCATCCACGAGAACGCCTGAGTTGGTTTTGTTGTCCAGTAGTTGGTTATTGACCCTTTTAGTATCACCTCTTTGAACCAGGAGACCCATACCGAGTGTGGGCGGAAGAATAGGAGCCAGATGAGCCTCAGGCAACACGCTTTGTTCCATGTTTGAAGGTCCTTTACTCCCAGTCCTCCTTGTTCCTTAGTTTTCACAACCGTCGACCAAGCAACCCTCGCCGTGTTATGTCCTTCTGCACTTCCTGACCATAAGAAGGTGCTACACATCGAGTTTATCTTCTCAATACACGCCTTTGGTAGGACAAAGGAGGAGCACCAGAAGATAGTGATACCTGAAATTACTGTATTTATTAGCAATAGTCTACCTGAGAAAGATAATGTGTTTGTGGACCAGGAGGAGAAACGCGTTTTGATTTGGTGCAAAAGGGGTTCACAGCTGGCCAAAGACAATTTCCTTGAGTTCATTGGGAATGGTATCGAAATGGTAAGCTCCCACATACCATACCCGTAGAGGCTTAAATAGTATTTATCTCTGCCTCTGTTAAACCTGATGCAAAGAAACTTGTTTTCTGCATGCTCACAGCTAGTCTAAATCTCTGCTCAAACTCTTTAAGAACTTGTAAAACACACTGAACCGATTCAATGTTGCCTTCAATGAAGATCAAAAGGTCGTCGGCAAATGAGAGGTGTGTCAGTTTTATCTTCTTGCAGTTGAAGTGGTACTTAAATCTTGATTGAGAGGAGGCTACATTTAGCATATGTGATAAACAATTCATAGCCACAACGAAGAGATAGGGGGATAGAGGATCCCCTTGTCTAAGTCCTCTTGTACCCTTGAAGTAGCCATTAACTGTCCCATTGTAACCAACCATGAAGTTTGTTGTGCAGATACAAGCTTCCAACCATCGAAGGTAGAGCTCCGGGACGCCCAGCCTATAGAGACAAGAGAACAAGAATTCCCAGGAGAGAGTATCAAAGGCTTTTGCTATGTCCACCTTGATGGTAATTTTTTTTGTTCCCTTATTCTTATGATACCCATTTATTAGCTCACTTGCCAGCATAGTGTTCTCTAGGAGGAGTCTTCCTTGAACAAAGGCTGTTTGACTTGGTAGGATGAGGGTAGGTAGAATGGGTTTCAGTCTCTTCACTAGCAACCTTGAAATGACTTTATATATTGTATTTAAACAGGAGATGGGACGAAAGTCAGTTACTTTTGATGCTCCAGGAAACTTGGGAACAAGGGTGAGGATAGTTGCGTTTATAGATGAGGGCATGATCCCTGTGTGGAAAAAATGAGTGATGGAAGCACATACTTCATCCCCCACAGTCCCCCAAGCTGATTTGAAGAAACCCGAGGTTAGTCCATCTGGTCCTGGTGCTTTATTTGGGTTCAGTTTGAAGATCAATGCTCTGATTTCTTCCTTTATAGGTAACAACAGCATTTCTGCACCTTGTGAAGGAGTTATGGTGAAATTTAAGAGGCTTTGGAACCAAGCGATGGACGAGGGCAGTGAGTAAGAAGCCGTCGACGGGCCCAGCACATAACAGAAATGGGAGATAGCCAAGCTACTCATCTCTAGAGGGTCTGTGACCCAGATTCCTGAGGCGCTAAGGAAGGCTCGGATAGCATTGTAGCTTGCTCTCACCTGACAGATTATGTGAAAAAAGGTAGTATTGAAATCCCCCTCTCTCAGCCAATTGATTCTAGATTTTTGTTTGAAGTACAACTCTTCAATCTCTCTTAGGAAATTTCATTTCAGGTGCAACTCTCTCTATGTTTGGTAGTTTGTTGAAGTAGGATCCCGTAACGCCTGTACCTGCACATGTTGAAGCAAACTGTGAGTTTCATTTACTCTCTCCTAGATTTTTGAGTAATTCTCTCTGTTAATTTTCTTTAAGTCACTCTTAATTTGTTTCAGCTTCCAGCACAACTGAGATAAAGTATGACACACACTTCCAGCAAGAATCCAGGTCTCTTTAACCAACTGTTCAAACCCCGGGTATTTGGTAAGATAGTTTTGGAACTTATAGGGGTAGGTACCAGCAGTAGGGAGATGGAGGGCTAGGTTAAGGAGACAGGGGGTATGATCTGAGATTTCAGGGGATAGGAAGGTAGCTATGGCATGGGGGTAGGCTGCAACAGTACAGTTATTTACCAGCAGTCTATCAAGCTTTTTTGCAGTAGGGCTTTCCGGTTGATTATTTGTTCATGTGTGGCAGGGTCCAAGGTACCTCAAGTCGAACAGACCAGCTTGGAGAAAACAATCTTGTAGCTGGTACATGAGGGAGTCAGTGAAGTTCAGAGAAGGGTTGGAGTGCTCAAAAGGGAAGAGGATTTGGTTTAAGTCTCCCCCTACAATCCAGTTTTTTGTATCAAGATCAAGCATAGAGTGGTTTTGCAACAGGTTGTTCCACATCTCTATTCTCTCTTCACTTATATTTGACGAGTAGATAGAAGATTAGTAGAGAGGGGGTTGGTTAGGGATAGTGATAGCACAGGTCATGAGTTGTCTAGACTGGAATAAAATCTGTACATCCAAGGGCTGCTTCCACATTAGTAAAAATGCGACCATCAGGGTCTGAAAGATGATTTGAAGTATGATTCCAACCAGGGCAAATCTTTGAGATGATAGGGCTTAGTGAGGGTTCCTTGATATGAGTTTCTAAAAGGGTTCCAAAAAGTGGCTTTTGACTATTAAGCCATCTCACAAATGGTGAATGCTTGCGCGGGTCATTTAGGCCACGCACATTCCAAAAAAAGAGTTTTACACTCATTGGGGATGGGGAGGAGGGTCCTCAGGAGGAGCACCTCGGGGGCTAGAAGAAGGATGGTTAGTTTGTGAAGAGGAGA
>OVBX01007064.1:0-11194 GCA_900406325.1 Erucastrum elatum
AACAAGTAACAACACAAACAATAAGCTCTGTCTGTGGTTACGCTGTACTCAAGCCAATTACTATACTGATCAAACCAAGCAGGACTAATCCGCTTCAGAGAATTTGCGATCATCTTTTTCGGAAAATTATGACCATACGGCTTACAAGGACCTCTAGCCAGATACTTGCGTCTTACCTCATCTCTTTGATTTGAATCATACGCATTGATTTTTTTCCTTTTAGCAGGATCCCATGGTAAATCATCCAAATTTTCTTTAGCTGTTAGGTGTGTTGGTGTGAAGGGTCATTTAAGAAACTTTTCCATTGATTTGTCTGACAAACAAATATATTAGTTTATATCAAACTTAGAATAAAAGAAAAACAAATATTTTAAAATTTGACTAGATTCATGATCACTCACCAAGAGAAAGATGTAATGAGTCTCTGTTTCTTTGACAAAAAATAGAAGTGGAAGTTGGAAGATGAAGAAGCTCCAAACGTGAGAAAGAGGATGTCAAACACTTAGACTTTTTAATTTTAGGTTTTCTTAATTTGGTGGGCTTTGCAGTATAATTTATTAAAATACTAAGTGGGCTTAAATATATTACTATCATTCTCTATATTTGTAAATGGGTTTTTAAAACAAAGATATGGGGGCAAAAAAAAATTATGAGTGGGGGCATTATATAGATTGGGCTTTAGGTTACACTAATTTTTCAAATTTTGTTGGGTTCATTGACACCATGTTGCTGGGTGTGCCTCCGCCACTGTATAGACATGTAGTCTTCGTTGGACCTTACCTTGTATCATACACTTCATCATATAGACAGATGAGTACTAGGAAATTTGTTTTTAGCTCAACACAAACTATTAATATATTCCACATCGGTGGTAAATCTAGTGATAGTATTCTTGAGCAATATATAAGTGTATGTATAATTCTTCATTCATGAATTAATTTTTGAATGTGAGTTAAAACTCATTACTAATATATTATCAAAGTCTATGGTAAGAATCCAACTAATAATTTTCTACATCAACAGTTTCTTACCAATATACCAAGTACAAGTAGCCTCATCTTATTGTGATATGTCAAAGATAGTACGTTTGGTTGTTTCCATTGGACGTTTTTCATCTAAATCTCGAAAGGATCTATTAATATAACCCACATCAGGAATAATAATGTTCTTTGTGCAATATATAAGTGTAAAGATAATTTTCTATTCATAAACTAATTTTTGATCGTAAGTTATCCATCATTAATACAAACTTTCATTCACCAATTGATTAGAAATACAGATTGGATTTCAACAAAGATATAATATCTAATACAATATAATGATTTAGCACTATCCTAATACACTTCCAAGGATCCAGGGCAAACCAACCCGATCACATTGTACATTACAATCCAATAGAAGACAACAACATTTTACTGACTCGGAATAAAATTTTCTCTTAAGATCTCCTAATTCGACTTCAGGATAAAGAAGCATCTACTTAACAAATGAAACAATCCTAATTTGAAGTTACAGTTTTGTACCGAGCTATTGGTCCCACAAGATCAGATATATTAGGAGATTTGAAAGATCGATCTAATCCAATGGTCAATATTAAAATATACATCAATATATTAGAATGAAAAATTTATTATTATCTATTAAATAATATTTCATATTAGTTTAGGAAATTAGTTTGATTTATTCTCTATATAAACTATCTATCTTGTAATATTATTTTCATGAGAGTCTAATATAATTTTTTCATAAACATTTTTGTACTTTTTACTTTCATCAATTTGTCATACTAGGAATTAGTGGTATCCATACAAAATTGAATTATTTTCCATCCACCTGAAACCAAATTATTTTCCATTCTTATTGTCTACGTGGTATATATCGTTAATTTAGATTTTTGCATTGAAATAATTTTCTGGCCCATGCATAAATAGTTAAATGCTCTTGTCGGTCTATATGTATATTATTTCTTTGTTATTAAAAAGATTGGAGTTCGGCCAATAGGGGATGAATCAAAAACTTGGACTCTATTTGTTTCACACAATGTATGTAATGTGCAATGTACACATATTGGATGGTTAATTTAAAAAAGGTGTCAAGAATAAGATTATGAATTTGTAATTCATTGAACTTTTTACATACCTTTTAAAAAGCAGAAAACAATAATATTAGGGGACAGCATTTTGGACAATACACTTTCTCATCATTTCATATAACTTTGGCGACTTGTGATGCCATGCCACTACCCCATCCACCAATTATCATGTTTTTTCTTTATTAATTTATATTAGCTTTAATATCGAAAAAGGTAAACTCAATTAAGTTTTAGTGCTTTTTCCAAATTGTTTTTATCAATGTCTTTGTTTTTCTTGTATTAAATCATTCAGATTTTATTAATCTTGGCAAAAGGTGAATTAAGCTAATACAAAAACACTGGATAGTGAATATATACATATATAAATAGTTGAAAATATACTTTTTAAGGTATTCTTGTAAGAAACTAACCTTCGTATGTAAATAGTTGAGGAGAATTATGAGCGCAAATTACAAAAGTTGCTCGAGAAAAGAAAGGCCACATGTAGTCTTATAACGATTATGGACTTACGAGTCGTTGTCGAGAATGTGGGCCCTGATAGAAGATCCACACAGAGAGGACAAACATGACCACAACTGCGTTTTCGGCCCATGAAAATTCGAAATGTTTGTGACGAATGCCCATCAGTCAGTTTCATTTGAGAAAAAAAACCCGAATGTTTAGAGGACATGTACTTGGGGGCATGCATCCACTCTGGAGAAGAAAAAAAAGTTGTTTTTCTTTGTTTTTCTTCAACAACAATATCATTATTACTCACTCGCTTAAGAAGCCACCGGTTTGGATAGTCAAACCAAAGATAGAAAATCAATATAGTTTTTCTTTTTGCTAAAAGAAAATCAATATAGTTGAAAGAAAACTCTTTATATCCCGTGCAAACTTATCTGTCATTTTTTTTCCGACTAAATATTATTAAAAAAACGGATCTAGCCCAACAGAATTACAAAAGGGTTGATGCCCAATAACTAAATGGGCCAACACATCCAGACCAACACATAACACAGGCCCAAAGGCCCAATCAAAGAAAACCCTAGAAGCACAAATGCTGCCGCCGCACGAAGCTCACCTCCGATCCCCTGACCATACCGCCTGAGATCTCTGGAGGCCAACCACTCCATCTCTTCTTCACCGCAAACGTCTTGACTCAAGTGTTCCATAGATCGGAGAGATTCAATCGCTTCTGCGAGATCTCTTCCACCACTAATAAACAGCACCGACACCGAAACTAAACTTTGCGTGAAACCAACTTCACTCACCGTCGGAGAGCTTCACTATTCTACCGACTACAGATCACCACTCGCCCCTTAAACTCTTTTCATCTGCGCCTCTATCCCCGTCGGAAACAAACCGTATGAGTCTATAGAAACCTCACAAAGAAAACCGAAAATAAAATTTAAACAAAACAGAGTCGCCGTCAGCCGAAGGGAAAAACAACGCGGAAGCTTTAGCCGACCGTCCTCCTTTATCGTAACAGGAGCCACGGCGAAGACTTGAGCCGAACGACCACCGAGAAGAAAATGCACCGCCGGAGACAAAAAATACCCGAACTGAAGTCACAACTGAGAAACAGAACTCAAGAGATCCCGGCCGACAACGTGAAGTCAGAACTGAGAAACCACCGTCGTCGGCCAGAAAAGAAACCTGATCTACTTTCTCTTCTCTCGCTTCTCTCTAAAAGTTAGGCCTCTTAGAATGTTTATTGAATTTAAAACGTTTGATTATGAACTTATCTGTCATTATATTCGTGTCTTTAGAATATGTCTGATTTTAAAAGTTGATTTTTTTTTTACTGCAGTAAAATTTTTCCATATATGTAACAAATTTTTACCTGTTGAAAGCAATCTATCATAAATACTACGTCTGAAAACTGAATGATCTCCATGCACTACATTAGCTCAGTGGCGGGCCTACAGCAGGGGATGGGGTGTCAGGTGTCAGGTGACACCCTTTAAATCTCAATAAATTTTAGTTTCTTCAATAAAACAATGTAAACTCGGTAGTTCTTCTGGTAAAGTCTTCCTTCTGACACCCCTAACCCTTGGTTCGAACCCCATCTGTGACACTCTTTATTATTTTTTACTGTTTGAATACCAAGTCTGACCCAGGTAAAATTATATCCTGGGTCCGCCACTGCATTAGCTCATATCAAATCTTAACATTATGTATGTAAAAATGATAGGTTTTTTTATCAACTATGTAAAAATGATAGATTTTACCGAAAATTCATTGCTCTTATCTCCGAATCCACTTTTTGACAAAACCAACCCTGTCCGTCGAAAGCCTCTTGCTTTTTCCAAATCCCATCAATGAAACAAATTTTGGAGACCCCATTACCCGCCAACTAATATCTGGCTGATAACTCTCATGCTGTTCCTGCATTAAATAATTGGGTCTCATACCAAAGTGTTTCTTCAATTTAGGGAAAAATTCCTGAAAAATACCCAGACTATTTTTCCTTTGCTAAATAAATACACAAACTTTTTTGATTCCCCAAATAATACACAGACTATTTTTGGTTGTCGAAAAAATACATGAACTTTCAAATTTAATAGGTTTTACACCGCGATTATGACGCCGTTAATTATAATTAACTGAGGATTTCGACGCCGTTAGAGAGTTAACTGAACACGTGAGAAACAGTAAACAACCACGGTTCTTCCCTTCATAAATCCCCAAATCGACTAAGAACAAACCCTAATTTTCTCTCTTTTCATTTTATCTCAGAAATCTCAAACAAATCGAAAGAAATGGGGAAGAGTGAAGGCTCGAGTTCGAGTTCCAGTGCAATCTCATCCTATAAGAAGAAGAACGATGGTCCTTTATGCCACTGCAAGAGACGCACAAGTATGGCAAAAGCGTGGACAAATGACAATCCGGGTCGAAGGTTTTGGTTGTGTAATCCCCATGGGTTCGTGGCTTGGAGTGATAAGGAGGAGCAAAATGAATGGCAGAAACAGAGTTTACTGGAGGCGCGAGATGTGATGGATCGTCTGAGAGAAGAAATCAAAGTCCTTAAACAGGCAACTTCTCAACAAGCCACAGTTGAAGATTCAACTGCATTATTGTTAGAAGAAGGAGACAAACTAGCAGAGGAGAAGAAAAAACTTGAGATTGCGCTTATAACAACGGCTGAAAAGGAGAAGCTTTTAAGGCACTTTCTTTATCTTTCGTGGGGAGGCTTCCTTGTTATCACAATCATCATCGTCTTTGCCATGTTGAAGAAGTAGTTATGGTTTGTGTCTTATGCTTTCATGTTTTCATTAGTGTTTTGTATCTTATGCTTTCATGTTTTCATTAGTGTTTGTGTCATGGTTTGTATGTTTCGATGGGTCTGTGTTGGTTTGTGATTGTTGTAGTTGCATCGTTAATGAAATTTATGTTGCTTGTTGTTATATGTTGTGTCTTCTCCCTGTCATTTTTATTCTCAATAAAGTATAAAAATCTTTAAAAAGAGACAGAAAGTGATGAAGTTTAAGAAAACATCCAACCAAAATAACATCATTCTACAAGTTTTAGAGTAAGCATCCAACCAAAATAACATCATCCTACAAGTTTTAGAGTACCAGGCTAGTAAAATAGAAGATAATGAAAGAGATAGATATTAAGAGTCTTGAGGTGGTTGTTGTTGAGAACCTTATGGAGCAGGCCCCCATGCATCAAACACACGACCAGAGAAAGGAGCAATATAGCAACCAGACTCTCTTGGAATAGGAGGCTCACGCTCACTTTCACGAGCTCGACCACGCCCTCTCCCTCTTCCACGGGGACGACCACGTCCTCTCACACTTGGAGCATTTGAAGGTTGTGGAGCAGTTGAAGGTTGTGGATCAATACAAGGTTGTGTGCTAACCGCGTTTGGTGTAGACTGGCTTTGAGCATTCCTCTTTCTTTTTGGTGCATTTTGAATGCTCCAAGGATCATCCTTATTAACACAACAAGTCACATATATCAAATCCAATTACATACACATCAACAAATCCAATAACATACACATCAAGAAGCAAATCATATATGTACTTGTTACTTACCGGAGTTGGTGTCTTTTTTGGCCTTCCTCTTTTGCCTTTTGGAAGTTCAGGAACAGCTTGTCGAGTACAAGTTCCACAGTTATGACCAGTTACCTTGCAATCGTACCCTGCTTCAACATCCTTGCTTTGCTACTCTTCAGATGGTTATGTTTATCCACATAAGATTTCACCATCCACTTCCCCTTTGGCTTCTCAACTGAGCAATAAATCTTCCACTCACAATCTTTTTTTGTACAAATGGCTCCTAGCTTTGTTTTCTCCCATCTTCAAAGCTTCACATCATAGTTCGTCTTCAGAACATACCGCAACAGCTGGTCTTTAAACTCTTCTCCGCTCTTGAATGTCTGCATTAACCACAGGTATGGAGGCTTCTCATTGCTGTATGTAGTTCTCGAAATATTTTTTTCCTGTCGATTGAAGTCTTCCCATTCATCGTCAGTGTCAACAGCAGGAGCCGGATGTTCAACATCTTTTAACTGTCTCTCGGATTCTTCTTCATCATCCTCAGCTCCACCTCTATTATCTTCACTAGCCCCACCTCTAATTTCTTCATTACTGCCACCTCTAACTTCCTCATCAAGGACATCTCCAAAGAGTGACTGAAATGGAATATCATCTCCTGCTTCTTTGATGATTTCTTCTTCACCCTCATCACGAGCATTTGATGATTCTCCATTGTTTTGATCTTCATCGTCTTTGTTTTCTTCATCGTCTTTGTCTTCCTCATCTATGTCCTCTTCACCGTCTCTGTTTTCTTCATCGCCTTTCTCTTCCTCACCTCTGTCTTCCTCACCATCCTTTGGTACTTCATCAACGACCTTTTCACCAACACTCTGCTCAATGTAGATATCAACGCCACCGACTTTCATAGCTTCACAACACATCTGAGTGATAGAAGCATCTGAAGTAACTTCAGATATCACTTTCACCAAATCGATTGATTCTTGTGGATGCTTGTACCAGACTTGTTTCACCACACCGTTTGACCCATTGTCTTCACAGAATCCTTCAAACATGGACCATGTCATGTAATCAGGATCAATGGCGATGTCTTTATTCACTAATCCTCCCCGATAGAAAAAGTTGTTATCTTTCTGCTCCATAACGCCTCCATAGTGTAGCCTAATCTTCATCAACCCTTGTTCACTACAAATAAACGGAATATTAGGATTTAGAAACTCAGAACACAAATCAACATGACGAAGAAGAAGAATGACACATAGTCAAATAATGAAATCGAAAAGAAATTACCTCATCTTTCTCGTCTCTCATAGAAGACGAAAATCGCAGACTTCTGAAGAAGAAGAAGAAGGTTTAGAGAAGAATAGAAATTGGAGATTGGGGCTAAATGAAATTAGGGTTTGTTCTTAGTCGATTTGGGGATTTTTGGATGGGAAGGACCGTGGTTGTTTACTGTTTCTCACGTGTTCAGTTAACTTTCTAACGGCGTCGAAATCCTCAGTTAATTATAATTAACGGCGTCATAATTACAGTGTAAAACCTATTAAATTTGAAAGTTCATGTATTTTTTTGACAACCAAAAATAGTCTGTGTATTATTTGGGGAGTCAAAAAAGTCTGTGTATTTATTTAGCAAAGGAAAAATAGTCTGGGTATTTTTCAGGAATTTTCCCTTCAATTTATGCTCTGCACAAGATTTTCTAAAGATTTTCATCTTTATTCTGATAAATTTTGTCATTTCTATATTTTTATATAGACCACATGATTCATGAAAAACAAGCTGATTCAACCTCCATAGAAAACCTCAAAAGAGAAAATCCAAAAGAGTTTAGAAAAAGCACTCTCTAAATCTGATACTTATCACTGTTTATTACTTTTGATATTTTTAATATATTATTTTCTTTTGTTTGGAAACACCACTAAATAATTAAATATGTTGCCATCATAGATACTCGTAAGTGGCTTATTTACTCTTCAGTAAAATATATTTTAATGTTGTTCATATAAATTCACTTCGCTCAAGATTGAAACTCAATCCTAATAATAGGCTTTTACTTGTTCATAATTTATGACCCAAAGTGAGGGAAGGGTTTAACCAAAAGCTTCGATTTTCGACCTTGAAGATTATAGTTTCTTGTTCAAAATCTATGATCTTCAACCGTAATTATGACGAATAATATAAAAACGAAAGATCATTTGACTTAGTGGACCAGACAAGAAAAGTCTATTTGTTTCTATATTATTAAAACTGAATTATCTTTGGTACTGTTTGGAAACAAAGATAGTAGTTTAAATAAATTAAGTATTTCTTTTTTTATACTTCTTTTTTATATTTCTTCTTATTTACATATTCACCTACTGTATTTATAATCAATTTAAATTAATTGATTACATTTCTAAAGTTTATCTAATCAATTTGATATTCATATATTTATCATTATTAAATATTAATATTGTACGACTATTAACTAAATCGCATAAATTAAAAAGATATAATATTTTAATGAAATTAACTAAATCATAAAATTACAAAACATATAATTTTTTTTACTAAATCAACATTTTAAAATTTTATATTAAACATAAATTAAATAAAACACTCGCACGGGAGTGCAGATTAAGATCTAGTTTTCTCTTATAAATCAATGCTAAAAGGTCGATCCAAAGATGGAAATATTATATATACATAGGTGGATGAGTCTTCTCGAGGGCAGATGATCCCGTATCTTCCCACCTTTACCAACAAGTACTACTAGAGAGAGACGTCCCAACGCAAACTTACAATAAAAAAAAAATAATAATGCAACAAGAGATAAATCACAGAAAGTACGCACTCATATCCCATAAAGCGCAACTGCACATATGTTTTTCCTCATCTTGTACACAAGACATAACACTTGCTAACAAACACAAGACAAAGTTTAGACAGATCAAATGGATGGATGATAGATGATTCAGATCATGTTGTTGTTGTCGTTGCTCCAGATGAGATGTCTCTGCTGGATCTATTGTATTTCATGTGACTCTTCACAAGTTGTCCAGCTGCTAAAGCTGACATTAGAGATAACTCACCTGCCAAAACTGCTCCGGCCACTATCGTCGCTAGCCTCCTTGAGTTCATCCCCGGCGACTCCTTGCTCGCTCCTTTAACCCCGAGTAGATTCAGACACGCAGATTGAGACGCAAGCTGTGTTCCTCCTCCCACTGTCCCCACCTAAATAATCCATATAACCAAACCATTATTTCATTAAAGAAACTCCGAAAATGAGCGTTAATTTGAACAACTACCTCAATAGATGGCATGGTGACGGAGATATGTATATCTTTCCCGTCGTTAATGGCTTCCGTCATTGTGATGCAGTGAGAGCTCTCCACGTTTTGAGCTGGATCTTGTCCAGTAGCTAAGAACACGGCAGAGACTATGTTACTAGCGTGAGCGTTGAATCCACCAAGAGAGCCAGCAATAGCAGAGCCAGCAAGGTTCTTTAGTATATTGAGCTCCACCAAAGCAGCCACGCTCGTTTTTAACACCTTGTTCACAGTCTCTCCTCTGATTACTGCCTCGCATACAACTGATTTGCCACGTCCCTCGATCCAGTTCACAGCAGCAGGCTTCTTGTCCGCACAGTAGTTACCTACAAAAATTAAAAAAAAAATTAAACACATAAAATATCAAATATTTCACAAGATAACTTAAAAAAAAAATTAAATCTAGAGTCTTTCAAATCAAATCAATCACAAAATAATAATAAAAAAGACTCACCAGATATTGCAATCACATCCATATCATGAAAATCATCAGTGAGAAGAAACTCAAGAACTTCCTGCACACCTTTAGATACCATATTCATCCCCATAGCGTCCCCAGTACTACAACTGAACCTCAAATAGGCATTCTTCCCCGCGAGCGTGCATTTAACACTCTGCAGCCTCGCAAATCTACTAGACCTGTTGAAAACGACGGCCAGAGTCTCGAAGTTCTCCTGACTCTCCAAGAAGAACTTGAGTTCAGAAGCTCTCCTCGCCGAAGCAAACCTAACAACAGGAGCTCTCGTCATCCCATCCTTGAGAACAGTACTGGTGGCACCACCAGAGACAGAGATAGCCTTGCACCCTCTGTTAGTACTCGCAACCAAACAACCTTCCGTAGTAGCCATAGGAACGGAGTACTCGTAACCATCAAGCAACAACGGTCCAGCGATCCCCACGGGGATCTGAACGTATCCCACAGGCATCTCACAGCATTGCCCTAAGATGGAACCGTAATCAAACCCATCCAACGGTAATCCTTCAATCGATCTCCCTGTTTTCCTCTGCAACGCCTCGCGCCTTATCGACGCAGCTCTCTTACAATCTCCGAGACGAGATTCTAACGAGTACGAAGGGATCGCGCCGTCGAGAACCGACTTCACAATCTCCTCGTCTTCTTCCTCAACTCGACTCTTGTTGAAATCGCAAAGGAGCCTTCGAAAATTTCGTGGACCTCTTAGGACTCTCGACTGGTTTAAACGGGAGTTCACGATGGACCTTGCAACGAACGAACCCAATAACATGACCATTTTTTTTTTCAGTATGATGATCTGAAGTTTCTAGTGTAACTATGGAGTAGTTAGCTTCCTGAATAAGTTTGGCTATTTATGGAAGTATTCCCGAGACCTGTTTCGGACTCATTTTTAAATGGCAATTATTGTTAACGAGTGGGATCAGTGTAACGCATGGCCAGATCTGCGCATGGCGGGAAGGAAAAATGCGTCACCCATTCAACCAATTTTATTGATAAAATAAAATAATCATAAAATTGTGTGGATAAGAAGGTGCGGGACAATTTTTGATGTAAACCACATTTCAATTGAAAATAAAAGAAATAAAGTATGTTAGTCACTGTTGCAAATACAATTATTGCCGATAAAAAACAATTATTATTATTTTTTATCAAAATTACATGAAACCACATATGACATGTGTAGTTACTACTGCTTGTCTATATAATATACATAAATTGAAGTTCAAATGTATCTATCCTATCTAAGTACAAAAATAACTATACTAACATTTAATTAGTATAAATTTAAAAAGCTGATAATATATAAAATAATATATATATATATATATATATA
>OVBX01007065.1:0-11193 GCA_900406325.1 Erucastrum elatum
ATATCATTAGTTTATTTTAGATATCTACAAATTCTATAAATATTGTTTAATTCTAATTTTTAATAACTATACAATTTATATGATTTTTAGTAGTTTAAATAGATAGAAAAAATATGTAAGATTTTAATTTTAAATATATAATTTAAAATAATAATAAAAAAAATATTTTTATTAGTTTTATGCTTAATTAAATCAAATTTCTATTAAATATTAATCATAAAAATAAATATATAATATTAATAATTTTTGTTTTAAATATAATTCAAATTTTTAAAAATTAATCATTACACATGGTGCAGGAAAATGATATACCATGATTTTCACCCGTTTTTAGACCTCATATATAAAAGTTTTAAGATACATTTATTCGTTTTTAGAGTCTTTTCAAGGAAATTACAGGTTCTCTAACCTGATGGAAGAAAAATATGTTTTTGGAGTATTTTGGAGTACTTTGAAGTATATTTACGAATGAAGAATCGATCGACGGTTAAAGGATAACATTGACCGACAAGAGACGTTTAGTATCGCTTGACGAGAGTGCCGAGTCATCGATCGATATGGAACCACTCGAAGACTCACTACGAAATCAGAAGATTTCATTTCCTAAAAGTTTATTATTTGCAATCTAAGTCCCTGGCCGCCTAGAAGCTATATGTTGAGGGCTTTGTATCATTTTTAGGGCAGACTTTCCTAAGCCCTAGTTTGAAGAGAGAGAAAAATGGCTATTATTAGAAGAGCTTAGAAGAGGAGAGATAAATCTGAGACTACACAATAGAGAAGAAGATCTTGAACTCCTTTATTTCTATTACTCTGCTTTATATTTTCAATATTTCATTTGAGTTTATTTACCATCATGACCTTGTCTCCCATGAATATGTTTGAGTAAACAATCTGTTAGATTTAGGTTTCTCACTATGGTTGAAAGCATGTTTCATTAATAAGATTTACCAAAAGGTGTTTTGATTGTTCTTTCATGCTTGTTGATCTGAATGCTAGAATAGGCTTTATCATCCTTTAGATCTTAGGATTTAATTGTGTTAACCATCAGTTACCAATAAAACCCGAACCAGCCAGTGTGATCTAATCAACTAGACAAAACGAGATTTGGCCTAGCAGGTTAGAGAACAGCCTCAAACCCATTCACAAATATTGCTAGAATAACCATCGATCGATACAACGAGAGTTAGATCGATCGACGGACAGAAAGGTGTATCGATCGATAGACCTAATTCACATCGATCGACACTTTCTCGAGATCAATAAACGAGAGTTGAGATCCGAGATCTAGCAAAGTAAACCTATCCGGTTTTATCCGTTGTTTGAGTTCAAAAACATCCAAGCACCTTAAATATATCCTAATCGTGCAATTTCATACCAAAGAATCAACCTAAGTCTAACTCTTTTCCCATCCTTGGAAAACACTTCAACTTAAATTGCTTAAGCAATTGCATTGTTCGTTTCTTCATTTACTGTTTTAAAACCATTAACCTTTTAGACTTTCTCATTTCTAATCATTTAAATCTATTTAGTAATCCTAAAGTCTATGAACCTCTTTTGATGAGAGTAATTCACTGTTTAGGATAATTTGAGTGGTATCAAAAAACACCTAGTGAAGATTGAAAAGATGAGGAATTTTTTTGCGAAGAGATAAACTCGAATTGGGTGAAGAACAGAAAAAAACGAGCGACCATGGAGGCATATATAAGAGGATTCAAGGCAGAGGGTACAAGGGACAAAAAAAGTTTTACAGCAACTTAGTAGTTAGAGTAACTTAGGCAATCTTTTGTTTTTATCGAGCTCTGACTCAACTTGGTTTTTCAAGTCCTAGGTTTGTCAGACTAAGGAACTCTACCAACATCTCTTGCGGCCGAGGTTTCTAACTGTTGTAACCGCTCACAAAAAGATTCGGAATAAGATCTCTTTTGCTCTACTTTTTTATTTCGATTTATTACTCGTCTGTTTGCGTATTTTGTTTATTTCACGTTTGGCTTAGCAAAAATCTGTGACCTCAGAAAAAGTTAGAGATTCTTGATTTTTGTTAACGGAAATTGACGGTGTGAATTCTGGTTCCCACAGTTTAGCACTAGAAAGAAGGGAGGGGGGGGGGGATGGATCATTCTAACTCACAGCCACAAAACGGTTGATCGAGTATGGCAACAGACAGCCAGTGTGGGAACCAAAATTCACACTGTAGATTTTATTTATTGGAGGAAAACCAAGATTCTCGACTTCCTTTGAGGATTCAGATTATCTACGTAAACACACGAATACGAATAAGAAAGAGATAACAAAATATCAATGGCAAATTGCCGAAGGCGATTTATTGAACAATATGAATTGAGATACAGAGTGTCATTAAAAATAGGATGAACACGAAACATTTAACAATGGAGAATCGCAGAAGAGAACGGAAAAATGTCTAAGTATGGAACTTGCTAGTCTAGCCACCTAAGTTATAAATTATCCTAAAACTAACAAAATTCTCCTAAATATTTTTCCCAGCCCTCCTTGCTTTAGCTCTCCTTATATACACACATTTTAGGTCAGTCGTTGATATCACTCAAATTATCCAAAAGAGTGGTTTATACTCTCTCAAATAAGTGGTCGAGTTGTAGTACTTAATGATTGATTCCACAGAGAACTAGGGCACAAAATAGATCTAAGCAATTTGTGATTAAGCAAGGTAAATAAATGTAATAATAAATTATAGTGGTGAACATGGTAGTTGTTCGGTTGGTGGGATTTAGGTGTGTAGGCAATTAATATAAAATGTTAAGTCTAGGGTTTCTATTCAGATAGTCAGGATTATAGTACTATAGAGACTATGGTTGCATGCATTATATTTTAGAACTCAAACTAAATAATAATCTATTAACTTTCGTTTGTCTAGATCATCTATTGGCTAGATATAAGACTTCAACTGTCGTTGGTAGATCAAAGAAAGTATCGATTGATTATTCTAGGAATATCGATCGATACACCTTTCAAACCATTGATTGATCAATCTACGGGATTTTAGATCAATGATCCTTCTAGCAAGCTTTATCGACCGGGTTGAATTGTGTTCTCTAGGTTTTCTAGATCAACTGTCGTTTGTTTTTAGCAATCATAGTTCAATCAAGATCAATTCAGATAAAATATTAAATTGTTGTTCGCGCCTAATTATCCTAAAGAACGAGGTTTTAGTTAGCTATTCTAGAACACAAGCAGTAAGAATAATCATATTGGTGAATATCACAACCTAGCAATTCTATCTTTGGGGCTAATCCTTCATAAACTATTTAAACCCTAAACCTAATAGGTGAATTACTCAGACATAGCTAAGCAAAACATAAATGTAAATATAAATTGCATAAATAGATTATAAGTAGAAAAACTGGAGTTCCAATAACAAGCTCTGAAGGAGTCTTGGATCTTCTCTCCAAACTACTAAAACCCCTGAAAAATCTTTGCTATGAAAACTAGAAAATATGAAAGCGTGAGTTCTCTAGAAAAATGACAGAGCACATAAGTATTAGGTTAAAGTCGGACAGGGGTTTTTATGTAATTGAGTGGGACTTGGGCTTTAAGTCGGCTGGGAACTTTGCCAGGACTCGCGTGCTTCACTGTCAATCGACGGACAAGATGTGCGCCGATCAATTATTGAGTCTGATTGTCGACCACTTGATTTGTTCAATGGTCAGCTATGGATTTATCATCACTTTATCTCAAAAATTGCACCAAAATCACCAATTTCCTCCATATCACTCATGAGCCTATAATTATACTAAAAATACTCCTTTATGAAATCAATAAATCCTAAAACACCTATATACCATGGCTAAAATAAATAAATCCACGGTATATCAGTCGTCTTTTAGTTTCCTGTCCCTAGGTTAAGTTTATCGATTTGCGGAATTATCCAATTTTTCTTCGATCTTCATGTTTATCCTTTGAAACTTGACATGCATCTTCTCCTACGAATATCAGATTAACCTTCAAAGAAGTTGCAGGCCCATTCTCATCCAAATACTCAAGTGGACTTTTGCCGCGTTTTAGACCTTTTTCAGACCGTTTTTTTTACTAAATTTTTTTAACGATTACTTTCAGAAAAATATCCTTTTGTACGACCTCGGTTTTATGAAATAGCGGAAACCAATTGTATAGTTGAGATAAATATTGTTTTCTACGATTGATTCGAATTCATACAGAAAAGTAAGTCTTTGTTAATTTTGTCGTGAAGTTTCAACGGTAACTCTGATCGAGACGAGAAATAACTGAACGAAGACCCAAAGAAAATAGTGACAAAGAGAGGGTTGTCTAGTCTACTCGCCCATGGAAAACTAAATTCGTGTGCGCGTCTAGTCGCGCATGAGGGACTAGACTTGTTGCGCCTAGTCGCCCATGGGTGACAAGACTCATCTGCTTGTCTAGTTGCCGGTTTTATGTTTCTCTGAAGCTTTTATCCTTTACAAAGTTACTATTAGTGATTTTCTTGCGAGGATAGCTTGAACAATCTCAGACGTTAATTTCTAGATTACCGTTCTTAACCCCAACAGTTAGCCTTCCAGCTCACAGGTTTCGAGTGTGATTCTTGCGACAAGTTTTGAGTGTGATTCTTGCAGGTGAATGAGGTGAATTTATTTCGAATCTCCCAGTGAGGATGTTATTATTTAAAAAATGATCCCATAAACTTTTGTTTATTGTATTTGCGGAAAAATTCCTGTAAGCATAGGACTTTCATTTCTCGTTCATTCCACACTTTCAAGATGACTTCCTCCCCCAATGGCCACATGACGAGCAAAAAAGCGATGATTCTGAGATGGGTGCTGCCCTGAAGGTGAGTTTGTCGAGTTCTCCTGCTTTTGGGAGTATCTCGACTCATGTGGCCGACTACCTCTCTTTTCAGGAAGAACTGACTCGCCGTGAAGCCGAGGCGGAGGGTTCTGTCTGAGTTAACTTGTTGTATTCTCCCATCCTAACCGTTTCCTTAGACGCTGCTCCCGAGTTGCCATCTCCCTCTCCGATCATTTTTTTATTTATCACTGATTTTATCTATGAGCCTCGAAGGTGAGGTGGCTATCATTTGTGCCTTTATGGCAGAGGCCTCGGCGCAGCCGACGGGTTATTCCACGACTCTGGTAACTGCGGATGATACTGAACAGGCTCCTGAATCGATGCCTTCTACTCTGGCAAAAAAGGAGATTGTTTTGGGGTTATGCGCCCCTAGCGCTGCTCCTTGCGTTATGCTGAAGGGTCAAAAAAGGCCTTGTGCGAATCATGAAATGGTTAAGAATAGAAGGTAGGCCAAGGGGACCAAGGTGAAACAATAAATAAACTTTTAGATTCGGTTTTATATTTTAAACTAGACCTTGACCCGCACGTGCTGTTTCGGTTTGCAATATTTAATATTTATTATGTTTTATGTAAGTGTGATGTTGTTAATAATGTATTCTATGCTAATTTAAAAAATGATAAACTACATTAGTTATTACTTATATATCCAAATTGTTGAAAAACGTAGGTTTGTTAATCATAGAGTTTGTTTGAGTTTGTTTGTATTTATAACCAATTAGAATAAATATAAATATATTTATATTCATTAGAAAATATTTTGTTTATATTTTAGAAAATGTCTAAGTTCATGTTAAATTATTAAATTTATTTTAATTATAGATCAAATATATTTGGGTAGATTATATGTATATAAGAAAATTTGATTTAATATTTTTAAAAAATATTATCACGTTTTTTTATATAACTAGATAATTTATAGTTGAAGCATTAGAATATACCAAATTAATCTGCTTGGTTCAATATCTATCACTAAAATATCTAACAACTCTTCTTGTGATAGTTATATATAAATGTTTTTTTTTATTAATTATTGGTTGTACACATGTTAAACTGTATAATAACCAAAACAAATGCATGGGTGACATTATTTGATTTAATAACACGTCATCTGGGTCAAAAATTTGTTAATGGGCTTGTCTACGGTATATGAGCGTGCGAAATTTTGTTTTAAACTTTTAATATTAGTGAAAGTGTATTATTAAAACCAGTGGCACAGATTGTAAATAAATGGATTAAGTGAGTGTTATTTCCCATTTGTACTTAGCTTTTAATAGGATACAGATTTCCAATTAAAAATTTAGATTTTTATTTTTCAGTTATTACTGTTTTCCACTCCTTTTCCAACATCTATCGACTTTGTATCTGATTCTTCTTTTTATTATTGATAATTTATTACAATGATATTTTTCTTTTGGTTTATTTTAGATTTGAAGTTTAATTTATTATTCACATTAGATATTTAAATATTTATAAATTTTATGTTTTGATTTTTTAGATGTCAATATTCTTAACTTGTTACACAAAATTTTAATAGTCTAAACTATTTTTGATATTTTGTATATTTTGTATATTTTATGTTTTGAAAACATTTAGAAAATATTTAACTTTAGATTCTATATTTTTATTTTCATAACAATATATTATTATATAATAAAATAATTCATTTATTAACATGTGGTTCACCTGCAGTCGATCCAATCCAATGATTCAGTGACCCGATAAATCGTCTGGTTCAGTGTCTGGTTTGGGTTTCAAAACACTGGTGAGTAGTCTATCTTCTATTTATTTATAATACAGTTTTATCTCTCCTGAGGCCCTCCACATCAGATGCCAGCACATAAACTCGAATCATATGGTGTCGGCACGTGTTTTGCTCATAAAAAAACGCAGAACTTCATTTAAATGAGATACAATACATGATTTTTAAATATTGGGCTTCTGTCTCAATGGAAATATCAGCCTGCCAGCCCAACCTGATAAAAATGACCAATATCTTCACCAATTGAGATATATATGTTTTATGATATCAGGAGTTTCATCATCTTCTTCAGCTTTGACAGCCTAAAGCCATCAATGGAGTTTCAAGAGGTTGAGTGAGATGAATCGTCATGAAGAATCTATCTGTCTCGATCGATTGTGTTGTTTCATCTTATAATCATCATCTCTTCTCCTTTTTGGATTCAAAACTGGTGCTGCAAACTACTGTCGAACTCTTTCTTCTCAGATTTTGCAAACTCAGCAATCAGGATGTTAAAAGCTTATGGGTTGATCTACATCTTCTTGACACTAGGTACCTCTAGCAATTTTGGAAAACAAACGGTTCCCGTTTCTGATTTATATGTAGCAATAGATTAATCATTCTATGGGTTCATCGTGTTTTTCAGCTTAAGCTTTCAAAATCGACCATGGAATTTCAGGAGGTGATGGAACACGACTTTACAGTGAATCTCTAGAGCGAGCAACTGTTCGTGTTGTTTGGTCTGGTTTTCTTCTCGCTGGCACATGGAAACCGGACAGTTATAAGTTTTTGGTGTTTTACCTATTTTTGCAGGCCTGGATTGCAAACCTTCAAAAGAAAGTTGTTCAAGTAGATGTCAAAGCTACATCTTTTTCATTAAGCTCTTATAAACACTGCCAATTAAAAGTTTAGCGCCAATTCAATCACTGTCAATTTGGTCACTGGAAGCTTATATTAAGCCAAGTTTAACTTTTATATCGAAAGTGAAAAGAGATGAATTCATTTTTTGGGTTTTGCAGGTCTTCGTGCCACCACATCCTTTGAATCAAACACTTTGTCCTGAGAAACGACCAATCTCCCTCTCCTATTTTCAGTGAGTATATATATAATTTTGATTTCAGAGTTTGTGCAGATACAACCACTATTAGGTTGTGCTATTGAGTTTTAAAATGAGTGTTCAGGAACATGTTTTCAGTTTGCTTCACTAAAGTATATGTACGAAGCATTTCAAGAGTAGCTGATGCGTCCTGTTTGATACATCTCTCTTTTCTTATGTTTGCTTATTTTTCTTTAATTTACACTTTATGATGATAAAGCCAGTTGTTGTTGTGATGAAAAGGAACGGTTAAGAACCATATGTATGACTCGGATAGCCAAAGGTGAGCTGCAGACACAAGCTGGAGATATGCGTTGGTGCAGCTAGAAGGACTATCGCCATACGGGTTTTGCAAGATCCATCATACACGCGATGTGAAGGCTGCTAACATTCTCTTGGATGAGAATTTCATGGCCAAAGTTGGAGAATTGAGACTGTCAAAGACTGGTCCGTAACTTGATCAGACACATCTGAGTTTAACGGTGAAAGGAATTTTGGGTTATCTTGATCCAGAGTACTTGACCAAGCAACAATTACTGAGAAATCTGATGTTTACTCTCTTTGTTTTCCGTGATTCTTAAGGTACTATGCGGAAACCACTCATTGATCCATATATTTTAAGAAGAAAGTGAATTGATCAAATGTGCGACAAAGTCGTTGAAAAAAGCAAACGATATATAGAAGAGATCATAGACCATTTTCTTGATTGGAAGAGATCATATTTTCTAGAGTTTATACATCAGATCGAAGTGAAAGACGATAAAACAGCAATAGACTACATTACTTTTTTATATCCGTTGCTACATATTAGTGCTTTTTTTTGAGAAATGCTACATATTATTGATATACTTTCTATGTATTTCTTTGCATATAAGCTCTTTAGTGTTTTGTTTAAAAATCTCTAAACTTCTCTCACTATGTTGAAGTAACTCAAGTGTTCTCGATGACGTCAAATGTGTAGAGCATAATAAACTGGTGTTTGTTAGCTTAAAACATTTGTTTCACTTAATCTCTACATATACATAAATGTTTATTTTACTTTAGCTGTGTTTTTTCAGTAGCAAGTGTTTAAATATTGTTAACAAAGGTCAAAAATGGCAGACATCAGTGAGTGCAACTAAGTTTACTTCAATTCAGCCCCACAGTCTATTATTTAACGTGGAGGAACTCTGCATATAAGGATTTGATGACAAAGTGGAAGCCTATAATGGTTGTATCTCCTTTGCATTACCCTTTTTCGAAGCTTCCGGTCATGGCGAATTCCCTAATTCATCTCTCCGAATTGAAGCCAGGGCGTAGTAAGCAGGTTGTGGTCACATGTCTGCTGTGCTTTGGTTTTCTCTTTTCTGACTAATTTCTTTAAATTCATCCAACTCCAGAAAATTATGAGAAATGATGTCATGCCACCCTAGGGAATAAAACAAAAAAAAACTAATTATCAACATATCATGGTTTATTTAGTCTTGAAAATAAATAACATGTACAAAATTTAACTAATCTACATATATATTTTTAATTTTAAAAATTAAGTAAAATATTTACTCTAATTATTTGTATTATTTTCAAATTTTCATCCCGTCCGGAGGGCGGGTCGGCCCTATAGTATGATATAGGAAAAGGTTTAGGCCTATGTGTGCCGGTGCAACGTGATGGAGGTACATACAACTTAGGCGTTGCATCGTTATTGTTTGATCATGTAGAGACTGCGTGAGGTGGCATGATTCATTGCCGGTGCGGGCACGTGGCGAACCTGTGTGAAATTGAAAATGTGGTAGCACAGATTACATGGAGACAACATGATGTGGTGTGATCGTGTGAACGTGGTTTCGCAGAACACGTGGAGACAGTGTGACCTGGCGTGATCGCGCGAAGGCGTCGAACTCATGGAGACCTCATGAGATGCTGAGCTCTAACGTGACAACATAGATCTTGCTTTACAAAATATTATATGTAGATCTTTTGTTATGTTGTGGGGTGAATGGCGGGTTATAATTTCAGGGATTCTAAGTTTCCCTCGCTGAGATTTGTTGAGATATCCACCCCTCCTTTTGTCTTTTCCTCTTGAAGGTCAGTTCATATTTGTTGGGTTCTTTTTCAAAACCATCATGTGACACTATGAAAGACATTTTGTTTTCTTGATATCCCCAACTATTTCAACTATGCTAGGTCGGGGTGTCACAAAAAGAGCACGTGGTAATTGTTGTATTAGTAAACAAGTACTAAAAATTCAAGCACATGCGCGGTTGCATGGAACACGGCACACAAACCGAGTGAAGGAACGTCAGAAGTCCGTTAGCCGTGAACTAACAATCAAAGTTAGTAGGAGTTCACAATCATTCACGCACAAAAAACGAAATGCTATATTATAAAAAAAAACACAAATAATAATTATACAAGTACAATTCATGTTTATAAAGACTCTCACTATGACTGAGTGCAAGCAACGGCAAACATATTTTACTCAAAAATATATAGGCATAGATCACAGTTATGAATATGACGCTCTACTGCAGTAGATCACAGTTATGTTTACAACTCCTTTGAAATCCAAAGGCCTTTATCAAATGGTTACTTACAATGATGAACATAACTCAGGCCTCCGAAAATAGTTTGAAATAGTGAAAGCAGAATAGCTACCAAAACAGCTAAAGATGATAGAATAGTCCAAGGAGAATCAAAGTGAAGAATTGAGAGACGTCACTCCTTTCAAGTAACTCTTAACTGTTAATACCTTGGAACTCTTCTTTCAAGTAACTCTTACTTATGTCCAACGCAACATCTTTGCAAATGACTTTGAAGAATTGAGAGACGTCACTCCCATTCCCAAAATAGTTTTCTATGATTCCTTTCTCGCAAAGATAGGTAGCATCTGCCTCGTCATTCATCAGACATCCCATGAAAGCCACATAGCTGGTTATATTGTTGGAACAGTTTGTAGATAACTGCTCAAAAGCAACACAGTTGAGCAGGACCGAGCTGATGAATTCATCAAACACTATTGGTGGTATGTGAAGCTCCTTACCGTTTAGTTTTATATCCAGTATTTTTTCTTTCTGCGAGTTTCTTCTTGCGACATCTGCAGTAGACTCCTTTGAAGAAGAAGGATCATAATGAGATGCCTTGAATTTTATTCCCTGGAGGCGAAGTCTCGTTGCTGAAAGGATCAGTCTCTTATCATCATTTGACGGTGTTTTCTTGGGACTCTGAGAAGCACCATTTGTGAAGTTCTTACGAATAAGATCAAGCAAATGTTTGGCTTCAAGGTTCTGTGATCCATTTTTCTCAATCGAAAAGAACTTATATGCAAGTGTCTCCAGATGTGTAGGAAGTTCATAGTATACTTTCAATTCTTTCAAAAGAATGTATAGAAGAATTAAAGGGACCTGATTTTCCAAGAGCAGAAGATCACTCCGGATGGTGGAGAGGATCCATGGTGTTTGAACCGAAATTGGTCTTGCTCTAGGAATAGACTGATTTCGGTGGTGGGGTTAGGAGAGGTCTTCAAGGCGTGCTTGAACTCGGT
>OVBX01007068.1:0-11190 GCA_900406325.1 Erucastrum elatum
TCAACATATATTGGATTTTTGAGTACTTTCGCGAATACCATGGTGAAATCTAAAGATGTTTCGAGCTGCTAGAGCTAGCAAATGAAATTATGTGAGTTGTCAAATTCGAACTACTCAAAGATATCCTTCATGGAATCAGCAACAAGTTAAGTTTTAGAGTTAAGTTTTTTTTTTTGTAATTTCTCAAAAAAAAGCAAGTTAAGTTTTAGAGTTGGAAACAGTCGTCCTCAAACATTTTTAGTGCTGAGAAGACCAAAAAGGTAATTTCAGTAAATTGTATTTAGTGTCTTCTTTTATTTGTCTAATTACCTCAAATTGTGCATATATATATATATATACTAGAGATGAAAACACATACATATGAGAGCTATAACGGATTGCCATAGACATATGAGAGCTATAACGGATTACGTTTTGGAGCAGAGACGAAGGTGGAGAGACATCGACGCAGTAGAAGGAAGGAGAGAGATGAGTATCGGAAGGAAAGTAGGGCTTCACAGCCCTTTACAAAATCGCAAGAGANCTTTCATTTGCGAAGTGATTTGGTTAATGTGTCAGTTTTTTTCTAATATTAGGTGTTTTTTCTTATATGTCATTATTTATTATCATTTGTCATATTTTCCACAATTTTTTGTAATTTTCTTATTAGTTATATTTTTAATTTTGTTTGTTTTTCATATTCTCTTTAATTTAGGTTATTTATTTATTTATCATATCCTTAATAATTGTAATTGGTAATTTATCTATTTGTCAAGTTTTAGAATTATTTTAGGTAGTAATTTTAGTTTTGCTTACTTGTTAATGTTCTCTATTATTTTAGATTATTTTGTTTATTAGTGATATTTTCCTTATTTGTCATCCCCTATACATTATTTACGAAGTGATTTTGCCATATGTTGTCGTTACAATTATCCTCGCAAAAAAATATGACAGACTAATAAAAAAGATGACATGTTTTCCAATAATATGACATGGACAATTACATTTAATGTTCATTTATTTTTTTGTAAACTTTTCAAAATATGACAATAACTCATATATTACATTTAGTGTCGATTTGTATTTTTGGTTCTTTTTTAGAATATGGTAATAATTCATACATCATCTATAAAATAACTATATTCATATATAACATTTTAAATTTCGTTTTTTTCTTTTTATAATTATACAATTTGTATTACTAAACCTTCCAAAAATTGCTATAATTTTTTTATAAAATTAAATTTCTAATTGTAAGATCATTAGTTTGTTCTATATATCAATTTAATAAGTATTTTTTAGTTAAATTTTTTTGATAATTAAATAAATTTATATCATTTTTATTAGTTTTATACAAATTAATTTGATATATTTAAATAATAAAAAATAAATTGAACAATCTATCTAAGATTATATTTTAAATACACATATATATTATTAAATATAATTTTAATTAAACAAAATTATTTTATCTTAATTTAGTATTTAACTAAATCATATATATATATATATATATATATATATTAAATATTGGTAAAACAATAAAATCTATAATATTTAATAAAAAAATATATTTTAAATATAAATTAATTTTTTTTTAAAAAATTGCACATGGTGCAGGGAAATACCTAGTCATCTATACTATTATTTGCGAAGTGATTTAGCTTATGTGTTAGCTTCTCCCTAATATTAGGTGATTTTTCTTATTTTTTTTTTAACTCAAAGAAGACAAGAGATCAAAGCTCAAGTTTGCAAGTACAACCAAATAGAAACTGGCTAAGAAAAACGAAAACCAGAAAAAAGCATCAAAGACAACAAAGGCCAATGTTAACTCATCCTAAGGGAAGGATTTAAGAGTTAACAGATAACCTCGGTCTGTATGATATCATGAAGCCATGAAGGTCCTCCCCACGCGAGGTAAGAGCGGAGACGTCCATCTCGAAGAACACTTGTAGAGATCTTTCTTGCCACCTTATTGGACTCCATTGACTCTACTTCGAACTCAACCTCTGCAAATTCCGAGCATACTTCAACTATTTGCTGAATTAAGCATCGATACCGGGGCCAACGAGCTGGATGTTTAATGGCATTCACAATTTGTTGAGCATCTGTCCCAACACAAATTTTATCCAGTCTTAAGTCCCTCAGGCTTCGTAGCACCCACAACAGACATTCCATGTCTGCAGACATTTTGTCTGGTGAGGAAACAAGCGCATCTCTGGCATGCATACCCACATCTCCTCTGTGATTTCTTGTGATCCAAGCTCCCCCTGTTAGATGTTTGTTGCTCCTCCAGCTAGCATGAAAGTTACACTTTGTAATTCCTTGCAACGGTGGTACCCATCGGCGAGGAAGACCTATATCACTCTGCACCTGGTCTCTTCTAATCTCTATTTTGTTGAGTTCATTCCACAGAGCTGCTTCCTCCATCGCTTTCTGTACCAGGCCTTGAAGCGACTCTTGTGTCTCTGCATACAGAACACTATTGCGATTTTTCCATATTGTCCATAGGATCCAAGGAATTGCTTGTCTCCGTTCCTGAGCTATGGTTGAGTCAGCCATGAATTTGAAACAAACACCCAGTGTGGCGGTGATGGAAGTACCAGTAAAGGCCTGTTCTGGAGTGAAACCAAATTCCTTCCAGAACTCTTGTGCCTTATTACAGAGGAACAAGACGTGCTGGATTGTCTCGACACCTTGGTTGCACAGTTTACAAGTTAGATCCACCGGCATGCCATGGGCTGTGAGACGATCTGCAACTGCTAAAGCTCCAGACACTGCACGCCACCAGAAGAGTCGTATCTTAGGTATGGTCGGGAGCTTCCATATCTGTCTCTTAATCTCAGTTACCAGCGGATCTTCTGCTCTGTGATTACCTCCATTATGCACTGCAGATTTTGCCAACAGCCAACAGCCGCTCTTCACTGAGTAATCGCCTGACTTATTAAAAGCCCACACTTCTCTATCTTTCACTCTACCAACAACCATCTGTTGAATCCTATGAACCTCATTTACTGGAAACAGGTTGTGTAAAGAGTCCACATTCCACTTCCCGTCTGCATTGATGAGCTCAGACACACGAAGATTCATGTCATAGCAAGCCTGCTTAGTCACCGGTCTCCTAGGTATCTCATCCAAAATCCATTTATCAGACCAGACATATGTATCTCTTCCATCCCCAATGGATTTTATCAATCCTTTTTGCAATAGCTCTCTGCCAAAGAGTATACTCCTCCAAGCATACGAGGGTCGATAACCTTTACCACACTCAAGAAAGTCGGATTTGGCAAAGTAACGACCTTTATAAATTTTTGCCAGTAAGCTATCTGGTTCATTGTATAGTTTCCATGCCTGCTTAGCTAACAAGGCCTGATTGAAATCTTCTATATCTCGAAATCCCAGCCCTCCACTGTCTTTTGGCACACATATCTTCTTCCACGCTATCCAATGAATTTTCCTCTTCTCACCATCTTCATCCCACCAAAAGCTAGCCATTGCGCTCATTATTTTCTGACAGTGATGCTTTGTCAGTCTGAAACAGGACATCGCGTACACAGGGAGTGCCATAGCAATAGATTTTAGAAGGACCTCCTTCCCACCATGTGAGAGCTTCTTGGCAAACCACCCTCGTAACCTCTTATTAAGTTTCTCTCCAATAAAAGCGAGCAACTTCTGTTTGGAACCACTGAAACATTCAGGTAAGCCCAAGTACTTCCCATCTCCTCCTTCATTATCGATGTGAAGTATCTCAGCTAGCAGTCTTTTCATAACGGGGTCAATGGCAGCTCCAAAGGTGATGGCTGACTTTTGAAAATTGATTACTTGGCCAGAGGCGTCCTCATAGAGCTTCAAACATCGTAGGAACTCAGTGCACTCACTCAAGTTAGCTCTACATAAGAATAGACTGTCGTCGGCAAACAATAGGTGTTGGACAGAGGGGCAACTCTTTGTTAGCTTCATTCCAGTAAGTGACCCGCTCTGTTCTGCTCTATTCATTACATGTACGAGAGCTTCAGCACAAAGTATGAACAAGAAGGGAGATAGCGGATCTCCTTGTCTGATACCCCTCTCCGGCATTATATGACCATACGAATCACCATTCATCAGAACTGTGTATGAGACTGTTCTGATACAACTCATGACCCAATCAATCCAGCGTCTATCAAATCCCAGCTTTAGAAATAAAGTTTCCAGGAACTCCCACTCTACTCTGTCATAAGCTTTAGACATATCTGTTTTTATATTTTAAATTTTGTTTTTTTCACACTCTCCTTAATTTAGGATATTTATTTATTTATCATGTCCTTAATAATTGTAATTGGTAATTTATCTATTTGTCATGTTTTAAAATAATTTTAGGTTGTAATTTTAGTTTTGCTTACTTGTCATGTTATCCTTATTTTAGGTTATTTTTTTTATTAGTGATGTTTTCTTATTCTAGGAGCTTTTTTTTGTCGACCATTTTACAGACTCATGTGGACTCTTTAAACCAAACTGGGTGCTTTGTATCCATATGGACAGTAAACGATGTTTGTTGCCTCACACTGCGTGTTAAGCTATCCGCCATGTTGTTCTGCGTCTGTGGTATATGAATTATCTTATTCTAGAAACTTATTTGTCATATTCAATTATTTTAGATTGAATATTAGTTTTAATAAATAAAACTTTGAATTGCTAGCTTTAAACGTTTTAGTGATTATTTGAAAAATATTTTCATTAAATTTAGTGATAATTATTGCTAAGGAATATTATCAAATATTAGCAATATTTTTATAGTTTTTAATGCTATATTTACTTTAGTAATATTCAATCGTTTAATGTTTTTATTTATTATTTTAAAAGAAAGTTTGTTTATCTTTCATGTCACTGAATTATCTTATTAATAAAAAAATATGAGTCTAAAGAAATACAATCTCTTGCAGTTAAAAATAAAAAAAAACTAGCTTTTACAAAACTTATATAATTTATTATTTTTATTTTATAAGATTTTAATTAAATAAAAATGCAGTTAAGTCTTTTGAAGAATATTTTGATTTTATAGACTTAACTGCTAATTGGAAATTATAGTTTATTTTGTAGATTGATTTTTATGTTATTTAAAGTATTAATAAAAATTTATCAGAATGTTATGCTGATGATATTTTTTACATATACAGTTTGGTGTTAGAATAAATAAAAGATTATTTGTTGTGCATTATCATAAACAATGTAAATTATATTTCTGATTAATTTAGTATTTGAAAGTAATTAAAATTATTTAGATTAAAATTAAAAATTATGTTGAAATTTGAATAAGTTGAATATATATTAATCCGCACAAGTGTGCAGTTCCATCATCTAGTTTACTAATATATAACATGAGTAGTAACATAGTGTTCACGGGTGACTTGTTACATAGGGTCACTAATAAGTTTTAATTGGTGAAGTGGGTCACTCCAAGTTTTTATTGGAAGAATGGACACCCAAGAGAGAGACAAAAATTTAATGACCATTCTAGCCTTTTGACCCATAAACTTTTAATTTTTGACTCACATGACTTCAACTTTTAACTCTATAAACGGTTCTAAAACTTTGAATTCACACGTGTGTGAACTCTCATTCTCTGGCGACTCCTAGTCATTTTCTTCTCCTAAATGAAAGTCATGAAACATACAGATTTCCAAAAAAGAATTTTTTTTTTCATAAATAGTTTTCCAGCCGAATATGGCTGTTCAATACGCAAGAGAGAGATGAAGACGCGACCGGATACGCGCTGGAATTACAGTCGAAGGAGGAGATGAGACTAGATACGCGCCGGGAATAAACTCGCCGGGGAGATGCCACCGTGATAATGATGAAATCAGTTCAAATTCAAAAAAAACCGTAAAAACCTCAAAATTATGTTCAATATCAGCTTGAAATCTGCTCATAAATGATAGATCTGTAATATTAGAGCATTAATCATCAATAAAAACGTAAAAATGGTGTATTGAACTTGTTTAAAAATCGTCGTCGGCCGCACTAGGGTTACAAATCCTGCAAAATGGTGAAGATGATAGTGTATTGTCCATTTAGTCCTTCATTTAATTTTAAATGTGCCTTAATAAAAAAATTGGTCTCATACTACCTCAAGCCTTCAAAGAAACCCAATAAACCACTGCACCGAGTCGAATATTTGATTAGTCTTATAAAGTAAAACATTATATCCTTAAACTCCGAGTCAAATATTTGCTTTTATATTTGTTTTTATACATATATATATATATATCAGATGCCTAGATCGTCAATCCCAAATCAAATCCTCCCCTCTTTTCAAAACTATACCCTAACATGGATTAGTGAACCCATGTGTAAATATTTAAATTCTATACTTTTCAAATTTGGAAAAAAATATTTTAAAATCGTTTTTAATCATATTTTGATGATTTTCTGAAAAATATGTAAAAATAGTTTTTTTTCGATTTTTGAAATATTTTTCTCAAATTCTATAAATCAAATGAAAAATATTCATGTTTCAAGTTTAATTTTATGATTTTTCTTTTGACATATCAAATTAAAAGAAAAGAGTGTCTTATAGAGATTGACATATGACATTTAGAGGTATTAGAGGAATTGCCTTATTATTAAATCTCAGCGTCCATAGTCACGCTAAACCATTATCCTAAAAAAAAACTTGAACTCTTAACCATAAAACTGTCGGAAATATGCATAGAGGATTTGAGACATCTATTACCTTCTCAGTTGCATCATGGCACCACTTGTCAAGCTGTGCAAATCCTGTCTTTACATACTCTCCGTTACTAAACGAGCAACATTGACATCTCCAAACAAGGCTACAGATAATAGGAAAAAACGTAAGTGGATTTGCGCACACCCAAGTCTATACTTAGTTAGACGCGGAAAAAACATAAGTAAACTTCGGTGTACGCAAGTTTGTACACCAGAGTGTACAGTTCCGTGTGAACAGCAGAATGTACACCTATGTTTATTGGAAGCTTCATAGAATGTTCGCTTATTACTTTGGAACTTGAATCAAAACCTTATGGAAGTTAAGAGAATTTTGCTTCCAAACTGATTTTAAAATATTCATTTAGAAAATTAAATCACTTATATCCTCTATTAATCTTCGTATCCTTTATAATTTAATAAAAACCCCAAATAAATCCTCCCCGAGCGATCAAAATTAAACAAAAACCCCTTATGGATCAGTGAACCCACAATCAAATATTTAAATTTTATACCTTTCAAATTCAGAAAATACTATTTTAAAATCGTTTTTAATATTTCGGGAAAATATGGAAAAACAGTTTTCCAATTTTTGAAATATTTTTTTATCAAATTCTTTGAATCAAATAAAAAATATTGACGTTTCTAGTTTAATTTTTTGATTTTCGTTTGACATATTAAATTAAAAGAAAAAAGTGAGGATATATAAGCTTTAAATTTTTCATCTGAAGGCGGTGGAGATGATTTTTCCCCTGAACCGTACCCTGTGCACAATGAACCGCACACTCCGGTGTGCACACTGAACCGTACACTCCGGTATGCACACTGTACACTCTAGTGTGCACAGTGGAACATACATTCCGGTGTGCACACTGTACCGTACACTCCGGTGTGCACACTGAACCTTACACTCCGGTGTGCACACTGAACTGTACAATCCGGTGTGCACACTGAACCGCACACTACGGTGTGCACACTGAACCGCACACTCCGGTGTGCAACTGAACCGTACAATTCGGTGTGCACACTGAACCGTACACTCCGGTGTGCACACTGAACCGGAGTCATCGGTGTGCACACTGAACCGTACACTCCGGTGTGCACACTGAACCGAGTAATCGCCTCAGATGCCCTTCTACAAAAAAATTAAATCACTTATATCTTCTATTAATCTTCGCACCCTTCATCATTTAATAAAAACCCTAAATAAATCCTCCCCGAACGATCAAAACTAAACAGAACCCCCCCTATGTATCAGTGATCCTATGGACAAATATTTAAGTTTTATACCTTTCAAATTCAGAAAAAAATATATTTTAAAACCGTTTTTAATCATATTTTGATGATTTTCGCAAAATATATGAAAAAACAGTTTTCCGATTTTTGAAATACTTTTATCAAATTCTGAAAATAAAATAAAAAATATTGACGTTTCCAGTTTAATTTTATGATTTTTGTATGACATATTAAATTAAAAGAAAAAAGTGAGGATATAAGGGCTTTAAATTTTTCATCTAAGGGCGGTGGAGATGATTTCTCCCCTGAACCGTACAATCAGGTGTGCAAACTGAACCGCACACTCCGGTGTGCACAGTGAAACGCACACTCCGGTGTGCACAGTGAACCGTACACTCCGGTGTGCACACTGAACCGTACAATCTGGTGCGCACACTGAACCGCACACTCCGGTGTGCACACTGAACCGCACACTCCGGTGTGCAACTGAACCGTACAATTCGGTGTGAACACTGAACCTTACACTCCGGTGTGCACACTGAACCGTACACTCCGGTGTGCACTTTGAACCGTACACTCCGGTGTGCACACTGAACCGTACAATTCGGTGTGCACACTGAATTGCACACTCTGATGTGCACGCTGAACCGCACACTCCGTTGTGCTCACTGAACCGTACACTCTGGTGTGCACCAGAGTCCACCGAGTGTTTTATATGATTTATATATAAACCTACAACCCACAATCATATTTTTGATATATATATATATATATATATATATATATGTATTCTATTAGTATATTTTAATTTTTCAAATAATAATAAATAAAGTTGAATTATTGAATTCATTAAAATTTGACAAATATTAATTTTTAGTGAAATGTAAATAAAAAAAAATTGATATTATATTTTGTTAAATGACATGTAACTGAACCAATGACTAGATAAAAAAACTATGTTAAAAAATGTTAAGATAACGCATGTTTGTTTAAAAATGTTAAAAAGAAAAACTATGTTAAAATCCTCAGGGTAAAACTCGAAATCAGGACCAAAATTGAACTTCACAACACAATTTGGCTGGTCAGGGCGAGTGTACATTGAGGCAGCAGGGTAGTAACGACCGCCAAAAGATCTTTGAAAGCAACTCCCTGACATACACCATTTTTGAAGAACGATATCTTAATACCTGCATCAGAAGAAAAGCATTTGTTGACAAAAATTTTTATTTACGCACTGATTAAAAATCCCTAGTATAACCACGTATCCAATTCTCGAAAATCAAAGAAAGCTTTCCACTTTAACTAGCAACAGCATTCATATGCAGCTTTAGTCCACTTAAACATAAGGAACTAGGTAAAAGCTGAATATTAACTACAAGAACACGAGTACAAGTAACGTAAACTCACAGTATAACCACATATCAAATTCTCTACAAACATACGCAGTCTTAGTTTACTGAGACATATGCAGCTATGTAAAAGTAGAACCGTAACTACAAGAACACAAACTTGTGATTAAGAATCCTTATTATAATCACAATCAAATTCTCTACGAGTTCAAAGGAAGCTCTCCACTTCAACTAGCAACATCATTCATATGCAGCTTCTGTTTTGCAACTAGGTAAACGTAGAATATTAACTAAAAGAACACGAACTTGTACAAACAAGTAATGAAAACCTGTAACTAAGAATCCCTACTACAAAACATACCAATACTCCACAAATTCAAAAGAAGCTCTCCACTTAAACTAGCAACAGAAACCTATACGGCTAAGTAAAAGCAGAACACAGACTCATACCTGGTACAACTTTAGGAGGCTCCTCTTTAGTGTCCGGCGCACACACATACCTCTGCCCTTTATACCACACATAACGAGGAGGCTTCAGATTCAATATATTCAACTTCCACGGTAGCTTTCTCTGCCACCGGTTTCTCTCTTTCAACAAGGCTGGGATTCAAAGCAACAGAGCTTGGTAATGGTCTATCTTCAGATTTTCCATTCATTTTCCTAATGCAAGGCTTATTAGTTAAGCTTGCTTTACGTTCACTCATCTTCTCAGTAACAGGAAGAGAACTCAAGTCTTGTAAAGTATTAGTGGCCATAAGTGAGGTTACCTGCGTGAAGAACTTAGAAATCAGTCAACCATCGAAACAAAATAACTGTGACCTAAACAACGTTCTGGAATTGACGTCAAAGCCTAGCCTGAGCCTAAAATGAGACACTTAAATCTGTTCCTAGCTCATCGCAGCGGACCAATCACAACAGAGAGAAAACGGCGTAGATCTACATTTTCGAAGTCGATCTTCTAAGAAATTTAACAATCACAGCAACGAAAAACAAGATCTCAATCGAGACACACTACGAAGATCTCAAATGAGTCCTCGCGATTCCAAATCCTAAAAGCAAGGAGGACTCACAACAAAGACATAGCACGAAAGAAAGAGATGAGGACGCGAAGGAGGAGAAAACGCAGCACACCGGAGGTCGAGGAGAGAAGCTGAGATATCAGCGGCGGAGGAGAGCGAGTGATATGGACAAAATCCAACATCACCGAGTGGGGTTTGGACGAGATAGGGACGATTTCGGTTTTGGACCTGCGATGAGGAATGGAAGCTTGTCGTGGCCATAGATTTCGGTGAGAGCTTCGACGGAGAAGATGGTAATTGGCTGTACAATGAGAGAGAAAACAATAATGAGAGAGAAAGACTTGGTGTTCTCACGTGTGAAAGCATTTCAAAAGAGACAATGACAATTCGGTGAATAAGTGATTTGGGTAAGGGTGTATAATGTATTTTCCGAAGGACTTGCATAGGGTCAAAAAGTACAGCGACCCACTTGACCAATTAAAACTACCTGCGACCTGAAATGCAATATATATACTTGAAAGTGACCCTATTTACCAATAAATTCTAGTCTTCACCGATATATATATATATATTATAGACACATTTAACGGTGAATCCGCTCGCACAAATCAGAAACTTACAAACTACAACACTAAAGTCCTTGGCAAACTCTTATCTTTTTCTATCTAGTATAAAACTCAAGTAGAAGGTCGCTTGCCCAACTACTTTTCTCTTTAAATGATAGTATTTGTATCGGCCAAAGTAAGTATAGAAATACTTTAGGTGTCTTTAGTTCAAATAGCATGTGAAGAATCGCTGACAAACTGCTTTATAACAAAACTTCAGTGGTTCATGAATTGTCGGGTGGCTTAGTGTTGTGGGTCGCAGCAAGTTTTTAAATTGGGCTTCGGGTCGCGCTAAGT